>OX453284.1:5424234-5509234 GCA_949710005.1 Ricordea florida
ACAAAGCTTTGGACAGTTTAACGTCGTGGCCAGCCTAAAATACACCACCAAATATATCTCATTACTCTTCAAATTTTAGTTTTCATTCATTTTTCACACATCAATATTTCGCACCATCTATAGTATTATACCTTTCCAACAACTAATAATTTATGCAAATTTGGGGTCATATCAAGCCAGAGGTTCAGGACGGTCAGCGAGTCAAGTTTTGCCTTCAGAAGACAGATTATATCTCCAACCAAGACAAGCCTTTCGCAATTTTCCTTCCCTCAAATCTACATGCTCTTCTAAAAATGATTACTGGACCTCTGATTTACTGAAGTCTCACACTAGAATGGTGACGCCTTTGTGCAACGACATGATAGAGTACTTGAAATACCTACCATCCTCGGGATACCGCAGCTCGACGCACCCTCGACATGTGCCTTCACACTTTTTGTGCCGGCCATCTATATAGACACGTTCTCTTCCAGTAGCTAGCAATACGAACATACACTAGTGCTGTAGAATTCCAAGGGTAACACGTAGTGAACACTGTTGCACCATCAAGAGCAGACTTTGCACGAGCCACTGAACATCGAATGACCCGCCTCGTCTCAGGCCTCTGAAGAAGACATCGAAAATAATCTTGAGGGAGGAGAGGGCAAGATTTCCGCACGGGTCCCTACTTCATTATGTATGCAGCAGATGAATTGTTTAGGGTACTGCACATGTAAACATTCTTGTTATTGTGCAGAATGAAACAGTATGGCTACAGCATGAATAATGAAGTAGGGACCTGTGTGGAAATCATTCCGAGGAGAGGAAGTGTAACGGACTTTCGCTTTCAAACTTTTGTATATTGGATGAGCTTTGAAATATTTGTTGTGGATTTCTCGTCGTTTTTCTCTCCGCACTTCCTCTATTTTAACATGTACAATTTCAACATTTTTAAGACCGAAACTCGAAGCTATAAATAACTTGGAGATGTATTTGTTTTAACTTTATTCAATTATTTCATTTGTTTTAACACAGAAACCCCATTATTCCTGTAGTTTGTATCCCTATATCCCTACACTTCAAGTTAATACTGATGACGTCACTGCATGCGATAAGTCCGATTACCAAATAATGCAAAACATTTTCCAGTGCGGTTTCATATTTTAAAATAGAACTCGAGTGCAAATAGGGTTTGAAGGATTGATTGGGGAAATACATTAATTCGCATTTTCAAGTACTTTTTTTTACTTTTCCCGTCTTTCATATTGATCAATTAACCTGTTTTATTCTGTCAAAAAAGAAAACTTTGACGTTCGATATCCTACTATCTCTTTTCTAAATATCCCATATCCTTATAATTTTTCCCCGAAATATCCCGTATCCCTACAATTTTTTTCGCAAATATCCTTTATCCCTAAAACCCCTAATGGGACCTCAACACAAATGTGTAAGTACCCTTGATGCGACATCACTCAAAATACCAACTTTTGATTATCTAGCATCTACAAGATTACAAAAGTACAAGAGAACTTTTTTATCGATTGAAGGTGTGTAGAGGGCTTCAATGATTATATAATGACATCAATTGATCATCGCAGTTATGTACACAACTTAAGCAGCTGTGAAATTAATGCCTAAAAAAAAAAAAAAACTCAGGCCTCAACGGGATTCGAACCCAGCAGTGCTCCGGTATCGAAGAGGTCATGGGTTCGAATCCCGTTCAGGCCCGAGTTTTTTTTTTTTTTTTTTTTCAGGCATTAATTTCACAGCTGCTTAAGTTGTATACATAACTGCGACGATCAATTAATGTCATTACATATTACTCCGCAGTTCAAATATATGGTCTTTCATATATTCCTTTGCATCATTCAAAGATTATATTAATAGCACTTGCATACACAGAGAACAATAATTTTATCTTTATTTTATGAATCACTTAATAGTTTTTCCTAACTACCTGGAGTTAAACCATTTCTCCCAATACACCGACCTGAAGTACCATTTGAAACTGTTCCACATGCTTCTACGTCAGAGGAAACCATGCAGTGACCGTTCCGTTTCCAGCCATGTAGGACAATAGTTTCGAACGGTGTGTAAATCCTTATATAACAACAAAGACTTTTTCCTTTCATTGTATTTCTGTTGGTTTCTTGGCGGACGAGTTTACCGTCGTCTCTATTTTTAATTTTTCTCAGCTACAGTCTCATGAGAGTAGTACTTGAGTCAGCCAATAAGTTACGTTCAAGTCTATTGATTCAGTTTTAGCAAGTTAAATAGTTGAATAGCGTCTACAGCATTGTCTAATGATTTGCATGATCAGGGCTTTTTAAGATGTGGTATGCACCCGCCATAGTTTATCCTAAGGAAGGCGAACAGTGCATCTGTAAGTGATCTGAAGATGTATACGCCTCTAAAACCTACTCGACCAACAGGACAAAAAGGGAGGGATATAATCAGTACATACTAATGTGAATGCAGTTCTAGTTGTCATACAGCTATGGATAGCAAGCAGATGCGCTCTGAAAAAAAATAACCTCGTTTTTGCTTAAATCTTTCTAATAACACAGTGCGTGCCTCGCGTAGGTCTTCATTAACTTAGGGGTTCTATGTCGACCAACAAGTCTCCGGCCTGGAGATTCATGTTAAGATCCACAGAAATCTTGGTCACTGTGCCGTCAATCGGAGCAGTCACGTTTGTTTCCATCTTCATAGCGCTAAGAACAACCAACGGAGCCCCCTTCTTCACAACTTCGTTCTCCTTAACACGGATACCCACAACTTTACCCGGCATGGGGGCCCCCACAGAGCCTTTGACAGACTTCTCAGCCCTGGGATGACGGGACAGTGTCTGAAAACAATACAGAACACATGAAAATCGAAACATTTCTAATAATTACCGGGGGAGGGGTGAGGTACAATGTCGACTACGTCGCCATGTGCCGCCATGCACAGTGGTAGTCTCCAAGCAGGGTTGACATTGTTGTAAGAAGAAACATGAGCTTATTTCCTGTCTCCTGTGGGGAGCACGTGTGCATAGTAGCACACAGACAGGGAGACCATTTAAGAGCTACAGTACAACTACCATTGACTACCTAGACTTTCACTCGACAAAACGAGCACTGTGATTGGTTGATTCTTGGTCACATGCCCTTGATCAAATTCAATTGTATCCCGATCGGAATACAATTTCGCAGTTGTTGCCCGCGCGCCAGTTGCACCGTCTTTGTTTGCGTGTTTTTGCTAAGGGAAAGTCTACATATGTAACAAAGCACTTAAAGTATGGTCCAGCGGGAAACAAGTTAGTTTTGTTTTCCCTCGGGACCATACATATATTTTAAGTGTACACTACTTGTTATAAGAGCAATAATAAAAGTCTCGAAACAACTGTATATTATAGCCTCTATTAAGCGACTGCCTTGCCTAACTGGCCGCCGGGCAACCTTTTGGTCGTCCCGATAAGAGGCAACCCAATGCGACTACCAAGAGCTTATGAACTTAGTTCCGGTTGGTTCTTACGTCTGTTTCTGTTTCGCAAAAAGAAAAGCCTGGATGACTTTTGAGGATATGAAGGAAGTTTTAATTTGTCCAACCTAAATAAATGATCACAGCGACACAACAAGAAGGTTTTGTCGTTCATGAACAATGCAATCTCCATTAAGCTGCCAGTTGCCGTTATCTCGAGCGTGGTCACTTAATGGAGGTTTCACTGCAGATAGAAATTCTAATGGAGGACACACCCTGGAACTCCATGTGCTGATAATAATGGAAGACAGCGGTGCACTGGCACGCTGGCACGGCTTAAGGCCTTAACAAGTCTCCTCTCTTGGCATAAAGTAAGCAAGGTAAGTTGAGTACCTCTGTGACCGACTTATCATCCACCATAACAGATCTGAGTTGTCCATTCATCTCACAGAAAACCTCTCTTGTTCCATTCTTGTGCAGCTCGCTGATCGCTACAACTTTGATGTTCAACACTTTACCAGCCTCAATCTCAACTTCAAACTCCTCTCCAATCTCCGGACCGGTAAAGAAAAGCCGAGTTGGTAAGCCGTCAACTGGGCCGAATTCCTCTCTGAATAACATGTAATCTTTGAAGACCTTAGGGTACAGGGCAGCGCTGAGAACATCCTCATCCCGAATGGAATGTTCACCTGTTTAGAACAAACAACGTTGCATCAGCAAACACGTTTCTTATTTGATTACCAAATGGTTTACACCACCATAAACTTAAATACAGAGGACCTTCGCCTTACGGTCACCTCGATAATACGGTCACCTCGATAATACGGTCACCTCGATAATACGGTCACCTCGATAATACGGTCACCTCGATAATACGGTCACCTCGATAATACGGTCACCTCGATAATACGGTCACCTCGTTATTATGGCCACTTTCTTTTGGCCTGGCAAAAAAAGCGGCCATTCATATATATATATTTTTTTTAATAAGAAAAACCGTTGTTAGTGCGCCGGTCATCCGTTAATACGGCCAGCGGCTACAGTTTTCAAATCCCAAACAGTGAACTGATATACAATTTTGCCCGGTTCATATATGGCCACGCGGCTAAATTAAGAAAACTGAAATGCCTGTGACATGTCAATTTCGTCGATCTCTTTCAATTATTAATGATTATCATCAAATAGCCGATTTACTTTACAAAAAAGTGTAACACTCCTTTCTGTTTTACGACAGCCACTAAGCAGCTAGGTTTAAGACACTAAGCTAGGTTTAAGACACTAAGCTAGGTGTAAGACACTAAGCTTGGTTTAAGATATTACGCTAGGTTTAAGACACTAAGTTAGGTTTAAGACACAAAGTTAAGTTTAAGATGGCTTTCATTTTCTCTCTCTCCCTTGCGGATTTCTCCTTGCTCCGTGGTTCTGTTGTACATTCCTCTTGTTTTAACAATGTTTCAGTGAGTGAAAATGCGATGCATTCTTCATTACGGCCCTTGAGTCTTAAAATTTGACGCTCCTCGGTAAAACGGCCACATTGTTGATAAGGTCATTTTTTTCTCACAAGTTGGTGACCGTATCTACGAGGTTCCAATGTAGAAACATCCTCAATACAATTTCAGTAGCTACTTACAGTACGAATTAGCTCAATAGGAATGTAACAGTATAAATCATCCTACAAATATTAAAGCAATAACCTACTCAATACACCAGTAGAGACGCGGTAGTGTAGTGGTTTGAGTGTCGGACTTCCGAGCAGGAGGCTTGGAGTTCGAGCCCTGGTGGGTATCCCGAGTACCAGCGATAAGCTGTGGGTAAGCCTGCGTGGACTTGCATTCCATCCAGAGGGGAATAACAATATCCCCGAGTGCTTCATGCTACTGAAACAGGGATACGCTCCTGCCATATGGGTTTTTAAGGCTCGTGTGCACCTTTACGCACCTACCTACTCAATGATTGTAAATTAAAGTTTCCTACAAATGAGTTCCAGGTTGCTCTGAATATGAAGACATTCTTTAGTGGACTGATACCCTGAACTTCCTAATAGAACTGCTATGCTTAATGCTGTTATCTAGACTACGTGATTCTATAAATCGTGTCCGCCGCGGCTCTATAATTTAATACATGGTGAACAGAAACTGAGTCAACAGGGTCAATCCTCACCAAATTCGTTTTGCAGTTTCTTTTTAAGTGCATCAAAGTCGAGATCTTCTAAGGATTCTCCCGGTCTGCCATCAATAGTGGGACGACCCTTTATAATCTGATGATTAGTATATAGAAAGAGTAAACAACAAGAACACCAACAACAACAATAATAATGATGATGATGATAATAATTAAAAAACTATACACAACGCAATGTATGAATGGCTTTGGATCGTCGGCTGGTTGCCAACAACGTTCCCTGTGGTAGGAAACTCTTGCAATCTGGTTGACTACTACAAGACGACGTTTTCACACCATCACCAATCGTTTCGTGCTCTTTTCTAGCAGCAGCAGATTTTTACATTGCAGTTTTCGTATTTCCTACTCTGTTCGTTGTTGGCGCATTATTACTGCACTGTTCTTCGTGCTATGAACGCATTATTTCGTCTTTTCACAATTTCCTATCACACGTCTCCGCTCCACATCTGAGATAATTCCTAGACTAGTGAATTCGAAAATCAATTGACAGCTAAAGCATTAAACCACAAACTCTAGTAGCTGGTCTGCATAAAAAATCCGTATAGTTGTAAACTGAAGAAGTCGACAATAAGGTCATTTTGACTTGAGATCGTCTTCCTAAATTCTCACCACTCGTTCCACAGTGGTGGATTGCTTTTACAAGGATATTTCATGTGTTAATCACGTGTGACCTAACCTTAGTTCTAAGTGGTTCAGGAAATCCCCCATGAGGCTGTCCCAGGTAACCTTGCATGAACTCCACCACAGACGACGGGAAGTCCAGTTCATCCGCCTTCATCAACACATCGCGGTCATCGAGTTTGTTTTGCACCATGAACTGCGCCAAATCTCCGACCACCTTGGAGGTGGGTGTCACCTACAATCAAGAGAGTACACAAAGGGAATGTGAATTCTCCCTGATGATCTCGATAGATTATTACCCATTTTATAACGAGTTTTTCCAAAATATATTACATAGATTTAGGCAAGCCTAAAAGCGGAGCTCCTCACACAGACCCTCGCACATTGAAAATGCTGTCACTAAAGCTATTAAATACGCCTGGTGTACGCAACTACTTAAAGAAGATTCGATAGCTGAAATAAATCGTCCAAAAAAAAAACATCTAGCTCGCGACTCAACGGAAGAACCATTGCGCGAAAAACAAAGCCTCATTTCGGTTTAAGACCTTCTAAATATCCCGGATGACTATGGCCGCCATGTTGGGGCAACGTCGTCGTCGCAAGGCGCACGCGCCCGCGAGCCATGCCACTAGCCACGATGACCATGAAAACTCAAACGCATGGTTTTCTCAATTTCTATCCTCGCACGGTAGTTATGGGGCTTCGCTCTGAGGTTCTTCGAGCCGCTGTGGAGCTCCGCTATAGATCCGAATAATTGCTTGGTTAGTGATTATTTAGATGGCGTTAGACTAAACATTGCAAAGACACTAAACTATACCCGCCACACCAACAAATACGAGCAACAGACGGTCCTCAGAGCTGGAGCAGCTTTGCAAATGACAGTATTTCGAATTCGGTCCGAAAAACTTTGGGCCCTTTAAGAAACAAACCCAATGGCCGTGTAGTTGGAAAGGTAATTGGCAATTGAGCAGGTAAATTGTTTACAGTTCCCTACTCCTCCAACGCAAAGGTATCGAAACATCAGAGATATCGCGAGATGTTTTCCTTTTACTCTGCTGCCGAAGAACAATACAACAGAATAGGGATGCAAGCAATCTAAAAAGGTTAACCCTTCAAGACCCGTGTTAAGTGTTTAGTTTCTCTTGGGTGTAACAATACACAGTTCTTAGGATAGGTAATGAGAGTATTGAGAAATGATCACCAAAAATAAACTGCACTGATATTCGAACCCATTCTCCTTACTGATGGTGTATGAAATGAATTAGTAACAATGGGGAGAATTTGGATCGTGTCTTTGGAGCCCAAAGGGTTAAAAGCGTTTGGTTCTGTTACTGTTTTTTGGATTCACTCCAAGGATTAAAATTAACTAAGGATTAAAATTAAGGATGAAGGATTAAAAGCGTTTGGTTCTGTTATTGTTCTTGGGTTCACTTTGGAGCATAAAGGGTTAAAAGCCTTTGGTTCTGTTTAAATCTGTTCCTGGATTCACTTTTGAGCCTGAAGGGTTAAAAGCGTTTGGTTCTGTTACTGTTCTTGGATTTGTACGAATCGACTTTCCAGAAAGCCGACTACGGCTTACTTTAAGTTTCATCTGGTACAAAAGGGAGATATCACATGCTGGCCCTTACCGAAGGCTCACAATTTATATGTACACATAGTCAGTACTGTAAGGTAAAGGCACAACTGTCACCTTGACTAGGTCCCCAAGGAGTGCATTAGCCATGGCGTAGGTTTTCTTGATTTCTGCAAACTGATCAGCAAGCCCAAGTGAGTAGGCCTGGAAATGAAGGTTGGTGTACTGACCGCCGGGAATCTCGTTTTCGTACACGTCAGAGTTTCCAGTTTTCATGGTGACGGTGCTTTCAAACGGAGCGTACAGTTGACGAGCTCGTTCCCAGTACTCGCTGTACTCGTGGACACTTTCAAGTGGAATACCTATACACGTGATACAAAATAATGACAATCATTACGACAGGTTTAAACACATAGGCCAAAGGCAATTCCAAAAAACAACTGCAGGTTCTGTCAGGGAAGCATTGCTTGCCATCAAAATGCTGTCTGCTGGCTTGCCGTTTTCACACCGACTAAGCTAGCTTAAGTCAAAACATATTTGAAACAAACCTGTTCACTTGGAACATGTCAACATACATTAAAACCGGTTCAAAACTTGTTTAGTTCGGGACGCGCGATGTGAACAGTACAAATCTACACCATACGTCTCAAGACGTAGTCACTTTCATAGAGATTGCGACATATGACTGCAACATGATACTTTACTTTAGAGCGCACCTCGTATAACAGCCACAGAAAGGCAACAAACCTGTGTCTTTTTCAGTGTTTTGTAGAGAGGCCACAACGGCGCCCATGCTAGGCTGTGACGTCATGCCAGAAAGAGAGTCGACAGCGACATCCACCACATCGGCACCAGCCTCCGCAGCGGCCAACATGGAAGCGACTCCTGCTCCTGCGGTATCATGGGTATGTACGTGGATTGGCAGCTTGGGGAAGTGAGCTCTCAGGGAACCAATCAGCAGTTTAGCAGCCTCAGGCTTCAGCACACCGGCCATGTCCTGCAAGATGACAACAAAAAGTAGGCACGTAAAAAATGTTTGAAAATAAATTCCATCTTTCCATGTTTAAGACCGCAAATAGAATAACAGGTGAAGCGAGTTGCTTCGCTAAAATTGTCGAACAGTAAGTGAACAGACAAGGGCAAAAGAGCACGCCATTCGTTTTTTCTGTACAAAAAAACGCTCGTTTTTTCTGTACAAAGAAGCGCTCGTTTTTTCTGTACAAAGAAGCGCTCGTTTTTTCTGTACAAAGAGGCGCATGTTTTCCCTTCTCGCTTCTGCATCACTAACAATATCTCTAACGCCTTCATCACAGATAGGGCCAGAACTCATTTATTTCGGTTCCTTCACACTTTTTTTCTTGACAAAGAAGTTCACTATCCCTTCAATACATCAGAAAAACGGTTTCGCGTTCCGGATCTCCAAAAAATCTTTCTACGCGAGAAAAATCTTACAAGCAAAAGTTGTTCATGTCAGCATCGTGTGTCTGTAGTTTTACTGATAAAACTTCGGTAGCTCACGACAAACACGAATTTTGACTGAATTTTGAACATATTTACAGACTTAATCCTGCTAGAATAGAAGAAAGAGCCAGAACTAAACAAACCTTAATGCAGAGAACATGAGCGCCAGACCTGGCCAGTTCAGAAGCAAGATTCATGTAGTAATCGATGTTGTACTTTGTCTTCTTGGGATCAGCCACGTCGCCTGTATAAGATATAGCTGCTTCGACCACACCCCCAGCCTGACCGGCTGCTTCAATACCCAACTGAAATGAGAGATGTCAACATTTTAAGGTATCAACACTGGTAGATTGGTAAAAAATGAGGTTTATTATACGGCTGGTTGAACGAGCGGGAAATATGAGGCGAATCCCGAGTTCTGATTGGCTAACCAGACGGGCATGCTGGGAGAATCTTACCCGTTCGGGATTTCCGCGTTGTCCCGCGAAACAAAACAAAATTGTTATACAATAAATGCTGCATTGTTGTTCAGCCGGTCAAAAAGACGATGTTTTTCTTTGTTTGTTCCTTTGTCTTTACTTTGCTTATGTTTGGTCTTATGTCGATGTCTTGTGCTTATGTCGATGTCTTAGGGACGGACCATTAGAAAAGTGATGGGGGAGGGGGGTGGGGAATTTTCAGCTTGCACGAATTTTTTTTTTTTCGCTCACTGCTTGTGCAGGAATTTTTTTTTTAGGTGAACCCCTCTGCACGAAATTTTTTTTACTACGTGTGAAAAAGTCACAATTGGACCTTCCTTCTGCATTAATTTTTTTTACCTTCTTCTTTGAATGAATTTTTTTACTTGGCATTTTCCCTTGCATGAATTTTTTTTTGTTTTTTTCCCCCACCCCCCCCCCCCATCACTTTTCTAATGGTCCGTCCCTTATGTCGCACGCTTGACTTCATTCCTTTGTGTTCTCCTTTGTTTTCTGCTAATCCTTAGGCGTGCGTCGCAGTGAAAACCAGGCTTAACACATGAAAAAGTGTCCTACTGGCATAAGTAAGCAAAACCTGTTTAAACACGGGAGCAAATTTTTACCTGTAGGTTAGGCAAGTAATTCAGGGAGTCGAACACTCTGAATATGTCCATGCCATTTTCGAAAGCCTTGTCACAGAATTTAAACACCACGTTATCAGGATAACTAGTGTAACCCACTGCATTGGCGCCTCTCAACAGCATCTGGAAAGGAATGTTGGGAATTGCCTCTCGCAATCGAGCCAGTCGCTCCCAGGGACACTCGTACAGGAAACGAAGAGCGACATCAAAAGTAGCGCCTTGACAGGGGAAAAAGATTGCTATGTCAGAATTTGTGGAGAAAAAAGTTAATTAGAAGAAAAAAATCTGCAAGACGCACAACTGGAGGGAACGATAACTGTTCCGCTGACATCTGGATAAAGCCAACTATCACTTACTACGACAAAGCAACCGACATATTATCACGAATCCAGCAATCTGAGTGGCTAACGTACTCACTGTCTATTCTGTGATAGAAAGTGAGTAGCGAAAATACTCATGCTGGGAAGAGGACAATGCACTTTGTAAGTGAGAAATTGGTAAATATTGGTATAAAATCGATGGTAGTATGCAAGATGGGTACCACTAAAACCGTCTTAAACCACTTGCCCTCATTTTCTGCGAGTTGATTAGTCAGTTGGACGTTTCAAACCTCTACGTCGACTGTTGACACAAAAAACTCAAACAAGTGGTATAATCTAGACTTTTGTTGTATGATAAAGATTCTTCATTTTTGTAAGGTAAATTTTTTAAGAAAATAAAAAAAAAGTTGCATAATTGTTAAATGGAATAGAATTAACTCTCCGTTCGTACCTCCCCAGCATTCCAAACTGTACGCACTTGCGAGGAGGTGAGACACAAAAGGTGCAACTTTGAGCATGTCGTGAGTGCGAACCCGGGTGGCCAGCAAGGACTGATGGGCATCTCTGAATGTGGTGTCAGTCAGCAGTAGCTGGTCCATTTTACGTACACAGTGAGCAAACCCCTCAGGGCCCTTTTGCAGTAACACATCTCGCCACCCACTGGGCCGTGGCATCACACAACTTCCACTGCTTGGCACCTGAGGAAGAAACCACGAGTGGCTACATGGGAATGCCCGGCTCTTTCAATTAACCGATGGCAGGTAACAAAAGCACGGAAATTTTTTTGCACCAATTTGGCGCAAAAAAGAGGAGCTGTACCTTCTTATTAACCAGAATCATATTGTCCGGATTTAATATAGAATGGACAGTGTCCCTCGAACTCCAGGTGCTAATATAAAATAAATACTTCAGAGAGTCCTTCAGCACCGTAACAGGTGCAATGAAGGAAACAGGAGGCGAACTGAACATTCTTCGTGTTAGCGGGAAAAAGTTAGCTGTTCACTCAGATGACAGGCATTTAAATGCAATTCCATTTTGCTATAATTATATTAGAGACAAAGTTAACACAGCCAAGTTGCCCAAAAGGCTTGTTTGCTAGCAAAAAAGTTTAGATTACGGATATGGATAGTAATTTCCACTAATGAAACAAGTTCGCAAAAACTCTTCAAAGGCGACTATGTTTTTGGCCCCTAAAGACGCTGGTTCGCATTCTTTCACTGACTCTCAAATAAAACTGAAAACTTCCACGTTCACAACTGATAACGATAAGGATAAAACCCTACAAGCTGTAAAACATAATGATAAATAAATAAAAATATCGTTGAAATTGAAAGCGTTTACCGGGGGAGGGGCGGGTGCATCTTTTGAAGGTTTCAATCCTGTTGCCAAAGGGGTGCATGGTCCGTTCACCATCACATTTCCAAGGTACTGTAGAAGTTTTTGAGCGCGGTTTTGACCACGTTCAACACTCAACAAGTGTGGTCTCTGTAATATAAAATCCGTGGTGACGGCGCCACCTAAGAACTCTTCCTCGTTCAGTACATTTATCAAGAAGGGAATGTTTGTCTGCAAAAGAGAACATCAAAGATAGTTAGTACTTACAGTTTCCATTAATATATTTTTGTGTCATATAAAGAAGATTTCAAGACCTTTTCGTATGGTAAAAGCAAAACCAACAAATTTTATTGTCCAATCACAAAAGATGTACATGTGCACAGCACAATGAACCAATCAATGACTAGATTTAGCCTGTGTGATTTAATTTGAATCGTTAGATTGCTACTGAACTGTGTGGGGTGCAGTTTGGCCTGAAATCAAATTCACGAGTTAAAAATTTAACAAGCACACAGAGCATGCAGGTCTGATATGAAATCACAAGTATGAAATCAGACCAAATTTTTTTACAATAAATCATTGATACTACATGTAGATTAATTGTTTCTCTGAAAAAATAGGTGATTTAGAGCCTGTACCAAAGTGCTTGCACAGCACACAAAAAGATACACTGTGATTCTCTAAAATGGTTTGCTTTCCTTTCTGTTTCACAATACATGCTTCTCCCTCTTAAGTCTCTAGCTGAATAAATTTCTGTTTTCTAATTGCGCTTTATTTTACTGCTCTCACATTTCTAGTATTTGTTAATCACTTACTGTCACATCCAGTTTGCAGCAAATTGTCACTTCTGTTCAAGCCATCACAATGTGACTGGGCATAAAATTACACTTTGTAGATCAAACCAATAAGATTGCACAGATCATAAGTGATTTCAAATGTAATAAAGACCAACAACCAATTACGACACACCTTGACTCCTCTGACCCTAAACTCTCGCAGAGCTCTCAGTAGTTTTGTGGCAGCTTCCCGATGGCTAGAGGCATGGCTAATGACCTTAGTCAGAAGTGAATCATAATGAGGAGAGATAACAGCACCAGGAAACATTGAAGTACCATCAAGACGAATTCCCATACCCTCGCCAGTACGGAAGACCTGCAGAAAAAAAAAAACAACACATAGAATTCTAAGAAAACGATGCAATCTACTCAGTCTAATAAAAATGAATACTTGAAAGTAACTCAATTTTACTTTAAATTTCAGATGTATTATTATTTTCAGTTTTAACCAATTATTTATTCCAGGCAAACAACAATCCATTTTCAAGCATACCATTCAAACTTAAGAGCTAAAAATTCCTTTGTTTATACTGCAGTTTAGTCTTTAAAGAAAAGGGTTTAGGAGTATAATACAATGCAGTTAGTGAGTCAACAGTTACCTCAATCCTTCCAGTGTCAGGGGTAAAGTCATTGGCAGGGTCCTCTGTGGTGATACGTGCCTGAATCGCAGCACCAGTTACTTTAATAGTATCCTGCTCCAATCCCAGCTCATCCAAAGATTTTCCCTCAGCAACACCAATCTGGGCTCTAACTAGATCAATACTGCAAATGTAACATTTAAAAAGTTATTAAACAATATTTCTCTCCTACCATTGTCAGTTCAGCAGGGTTTTCTTTAAGGTTTTAAGTAGCCGGACTTTTTTGAAAAGTAGACGGTTGTGGGTCCGAAGAACCCATACCATGGGCTTTAGCCCATCATTTCTAGGGGGTCCGGGGGCATGCTCCCTCAGAAAACACATTTACTGGCATTTTGTGCCCTGAAATTCAGACATTAGAGGGATGAATTAAGCTGCAGTTATACCTTGAAAACCATGTTACTCAAAGAAAGACGAAGTGACATTTCAACAATTAAACAGTATAAACAAAAAGTGGAATGATATTTTTTGTACCTTCTTGGTCGATTTGCTGGCGAATTAATATTAATTTTCTTGGACATTTTTTCAAAGGTGAGTACACACCTTCACTTACAGTTGTCTCTTTAGGTTTTCGTTTTCCTTGGCAAAAAAGATCTAAGGTTGATTGCTTTCGTTTTTGACCTCGCTGGTCGGTCATTTTTGCAATTTCGTACTGATAGTCACGCACGAAGAGTACTCTTTCCCAGGTTATGCATTCATGAAACGAAATCCAATATGGCGGACAACAAATCACATTGTTCGTACTTTCCCGCCACCGCAGCAAGATTTGTTCAAAATGACAGTCTCAGCCATAACGTTTTTAAACTGCCCTTGAGTCAGAAGTCTTTTATATGTTTTCAGAAAAGATAGGCACTGCAATTTTTTATTTTTATTGAGCCTAAGTAGTTTAGACCTGATAAACATCATCTCCTCGACATATCTTGACTCTTCAAGCAATGAAAGTAGCCGGCGAAACCTGACAGAGAAGCCGGCGAACTTCGCCGGCTGCCGGCTCTTATTTTCAACCCTAGTTCAGTAGTATAAGGACACACTAATTGTGAGGTTAACGATAACAGGGAAGGTTTGAAATTCCGCTACAACAGAATAAAATGTCTGTTTTCAGGAGGTGTCCTGTTAGTAGTAATGGAAATTAATAAATACTCTTAGAATATTTTTTTCACATACTAAAAAAATCCACAGAATCAGAAAGGCAATCATGGAGGTAATTTAAAGCCTTTCAGAATAAACTGTTCTATTGTCGTTCAGTATTTTGGGATAGCACTATGTCGTTTCCTTAGACAAAAAACTTACTCCACACTGTATCTCTCCACCCAGGTGTATAGATAGGTACCAGCGATATAATGCTGGGGGACACGCATCCCACTCAGGGAGGCAGGGAGTGCAGGGGGGTGGGGGGTTAGTAAGAACACTCCCAGGTGCTCCATGCTTCTGAAATTGTCTGCACCTATACCTTTCACCTACCTTGACAGTACACTATGCCATAAGCCAAATCACAGGGTTTGGTTAATTCAGTGTTGAATAGTCACAATGTAATCTGTCTAGAGAACCCCATCTCCCCACAAATATTGAAGGCAAAATTGTTTACCCCTCTTTGGCCTACAATATGCAACCTAACTGTATACCCCATACTTTGCCAACAAATACAGATTACTTGGCAAATTTTGTAATTGCAAAATATGCTACTGTCTTGCAATGTAAATTCATTACATGTACTTGTAACTGACCTATATCTGTAATTCAGTCTTTGGCTGTGAAAGGCGTCAATAAACATATTAAATTATCCATCTAACAACGCACCCTGTAACTTCTTCTGTCACTGTATGCTCCACCTGTAATCTGGCATTCACCTCCATAAAGAAATGGTTTCCTTCCGTATCTAACAAGAACTCGACAGTGCCAGCATTTTCATAGCCAACTGTCTTGCACAACTTTATGGCATCATCTGCCATTTTCTGTCGAATGACAGGATCCAGCTGAGGAGCAGGTGCAATCTCAACAATCTTCTGGTGACGCCTCTGAACTGAACAGTCTCTTTCATACAGATGAACAACATTGCCATAAGAGTCACCCATAACTTGCACTTCAATATGCCTTGGTTTATCTGTAGAAATTAGAATTCAATGGAGAAAAAAAGGTCAGACAATGATGAAACATTGAATAAAAGTGAAAAGTGAAATGTTACGTTGACATCATTGTAAATATCATTCACCATACAAATTACAATCACTGGGCTTGATATCTACAGGAGTAAGAGTATTAAACAATAAAATGAAATGGTCAATAACAATTCTGTGCTCAAGCAATAAATGCTTACCAACAAATTTTTCAATGAACATTGAACCATCACCAAAGGCAGCATGTGCTTCATTACTCGCCAACTTAAAGAACTCCTCTACATCTTCCAAGTTGTGGATGACCCTCATGCCACGCCCACCTCCCCCATATGCCGCCTTAGTAATAACTGGTAAACCATGCTCCAGGCAGAATGCTTTCGCCTCTTCTGGTGTTTTGATTGGATTTTCCGTACCAGGAACAACAGGTACCCCAGCATTCATAGCCACTCTTCGAGCCTCCACCTTGTCCCCCATCAGCTTTACAATTGCTGGAGAAGGACCAATAAACAGAACACCATTCTTGACACAGGCTTCTGCAAAGTTTGCTCTTTCTGAGAGGAATCCGTAGCCAGGATGAATAGCATCACACTCAGTTTCCTAAAGAGAAGGCAGCAAAATGGAACAATCATAATGCATAGAACTAAATGCTTCAAGTGTTTGCTCACAGGTTAAATCATACAAATTATACTGTGCTTGCAATGTATATAATTTCATACCTTTTACCCTCTAGTTCTTCTTTATAGACAACCATTTCAATACCAAAGTTGATCAGTATGCAAATTCTCCTTTCAGTATCAAAATGACATCAACCATACTGTCTCTAATATTAACTGAGGTATTTCATTAGATGCTTGTTGAATAAGGACTGTACCTTACCAGTGTCAGGGGGTCTGAGGCAGCTAACTATTGTCTTCATTATCCAAATTATCAAAACTGTTTCATGCTGGGCATTTCACAATTTTGCTTTGGGCTTCAGACTCACAACAATAATTTTTACTATAGAGCAACTTTGTCCCAGACTTACAATCACACACCTTTGCTATCTTGATGATTTCTGGAATATTTAGATACGCAGCCACTGGGGGCATTCCCTTGCCAATGAGATAAGCCTCATCAGCTTTCTGTCTGTGCATAAGATGGGCATCCTGCTCAGAATAAATAGCTACTGTTCTGATCTGAGCCTCAGCAGCTGCGCGGAAAACTCTGATGGCAATTTCCCCTCGATTAGCTACCAGTAACTTCTTAATCTCAGATCTTCTGGGCTCAGCTGATTTGTGCTCCTGGAAAAGTTTGTTGCCTGCATGGAGATAGCGACACGTGGACCATACTCCAGTGGAGGAGCTAAACTGCTGCTGAATAACTGTCTTAAGACGGGATGCATTTACTCGAAACATTTTTGACAAACTATGTGATCAAGAGAGGTTCCACATCAATTTTCAATCTGAAAAAGAAATTCAATTTGAGAGATGAATACACAGCAAGAAAAAAGTCAAAGCATTGGTTTGAAAATTTTAAAGGAGTTCCCACTGTTATGGCAAAATCTCAGACTGCAAGGATGTGACTCGTTCTTTAGTTAACATGATGACAGCTTTTCTATGACAGGGTTCTTCACATGATCTTCCCATCTTACCATAGTGTTTAACCATGAGGGAAACAACAAAGCAGTCGAATGTTTCAGTCTGTTATATAGACTTGTAAAAGGAGTAGAAAATAATCCTCTTAAAAGCAGTATAAAAGAGTCTTGTTTACATTTGAGTGCAGATGGATTACACCTAATCAAAATGCCTGCCAAAACCAGAAGCCAAGGCATTGTCTAGTCAAATGTCTAGACTACCATATTGACTGCAAAAATTATCCACATTTAGAAACTTGTTAAGAATTTCTTGTCAGCTTTTGATTCTCAAAACTTTCAAAATGAATAGGAAATTAGCCAGCTGAAAACCTGTTTCTCTTTAACTTATAAGCCAGTGTTCACCTTGAAGTTACAACTACTGCACTACAATTTAACAACAAGAAACATACAAAGTAAGATCAACTCATTGACAGCTTTCTAGCCGTACATTTACTCTCTGAATGTCAAATTTCACAATTTCAAAAAAAAAAACAGCATAAAATCAAAACAAAACCAAAACCCATAAAACAGCTCTACATCTTTTATACAATAAATACCAGAGGTTTATAGAAATAATAACTGTGGTGTTAAATTTAGAGAAATTTATTGCATCTCTACCTGCTGAACAGAACACAATGTTGAGGTCGGATTCTAAGATTAAGTGAAACTGAATCGTGGAATATTAGGTCAAACGTTAATCGATGTTTGATTCCAAACAGATATAAAGTACAGTTCAGTTTATGATGCTAACAAGGCCCAGTGATATGTTGGGGGTCATACATAAAATATGAAACTCAAAGTCAATTACCTCATGAAACCAATGAAGTTTGCCCTGAGAGAATCGAAAACAATAGAGAGACTTTTATTTTCGTCCTTCTATTTTCATTAATTTTACTAAAGGAAAACATAAAACAGGTTTTTAGTCTCAACATGCACGGATGGGCCAAAACACAACGCCCTTTCATTGCCAAAATTGCCAGCTGTGTCAAAATTTGCCGTGGGTCCCAAATAAGAAAATGGTTATAAACTATGACGACAATAATTTTACATCTTAAGGTCCCAAGACCAAAACATATCTGTTTTGCAATATGTTTTGAACACGTGTAAGGCTAGAAATAGTCTAAAAAAACAATCATACCAAATTAATATGTATATAAGCTCTCATGAGGGATCAGCTGAAATCTAGCTTATTAGACCTCAGCAGCCTAGCTACTAGCTCGAAAAGGTTCCTTTGAGCGATAACCACACCCTAAAAACACTGAAACAGGACGACTCCAAAATAAACTGGATTCAAGGCATGGAAAATCAAAGAGAGAATTAAGTTACGCTACGTTATTTAGCAAACTGCGTTAAGTTTTGTAGTTTTGAGCGAAAGGCAGAAACATCCAAGCGCTAAAATTTCATAAAGAAACCCACTGCGGAAACAAAAAATCGGCGACGCTTATTCCTACATGGAAAGGTCGACATTCACCAAAAGCTTGAAGTAAATAAAATATTATAAAAACTTACCACGGTACTCCACCGTACCGTTGTGTACAGTACAGAAGCACTGCTCGCAGTATGGAAGAAATGATCACACGCACGCAAATCGTCTTGTGAGCCCGCAAGAGGTTGTTGATGACTGTATACGGAGACACCTGGAACCAGTCAACATGGACATGGACACGGAATCCAATATGGCGGATACGCGCAGTTCGTGGAAGTCTTCAGGAAATTCTTCAATAGAGAATATGATGTAGAATGGCTGAAGATAGTAAATTTGCTATTGTCTGCCCGAAGTCTGTTAAGTTATATGCTGAAGCTGTTGGCACACAGGGTTTGACCGACAACCTTGCCATTTCATTGGCTGAAGATGTGACATACAGACTTCGCGAGGTTCTTCAGGTATACAAGAACAAACTGAATTCTCGGTAGAATTGCAAGTGCACAGTTCTCTTGATTAATTGATTTGTAGTAATTATGTCAGCAACAGTGCCGTATTATTTTATTGATCGCGCTCACTAGGGTTGGTGCCCGTTAGTCGATGTCAGTTTTAATTTAATAACAAATAGATTTCGAATAATAAAAATACCCTCTTTTCCAGCATGCTAGCCAGTTTATGAAGCATGCCAAAAGACGACGGCTCACCACTGAAGATTTTAACAAAGCCTTGCTACGCACTAGTACAGAGGTTTGGGAACATTTGTTACTACTATATTGTTGCCTTTTTACTGATTTTGATTGTAACAGTATTGTGGTAGGTGTCTTAGGCTGAACCAAGGAATCCAGAGACAGGGGGGGTGGTATGCAACCCTTACATCATTCTATATATCACTAGTAAAAAAAAAGAAATTGAATGCACCTCAGTAAACCACACAAGCAATGACACTACAATAATGGAGAGGGAGAATCACAAGGGCTTGTTTCTAAGAGTGACTGAAAGGAAACAAGGTTGCTTTTTACTCAGTGTCTCAACAATTTATTTTGGAACTTCTTGTAGCACTTAACAAAGGAACTGTGATATATAGAGACTGAATGAAATTAAAGGCTTTAAAGAGTTGTTTGGTATCCCAAGCAGACTGTCAAAGGAGTGGTTGCAGTTGGGTAGATGCATGTGGATGTAACATATATGTGGGATGAAAGAGGCAGTGCAGGGCAACTGTAGACCCATCCTTTTTTTACTCTTGCAGCCTATCTATGGCTATGGGTCTTTGGATGATACAACATTTCGTAGTGTTTCAACTAGAGAAGGGGAAATTTTTTACATAGAAGAGAAAGAAATTGGAACAAGGGAGCTGGCAATGAGCTCAGCAATACCAACTGATCCTGGAAAGATAACAGTTAAAGGTAATCAACTTGTGAATTAAATATAGTGTATTGTTGATCAATAGCATAATTTTATAAAGTATCTTGTACTGCTTGTAACTAAACATTGACCTACTTAATCTGGTTTTACCCACTAAACATTAAGTCATGCAAAAATTTTACAATAATAATAATAATCAAATAATAATAATATTATATCTCTCAGTTAATATGCGCACTGTGATTGGTCAATTTAGTGGGCTGTACGTAACTGTACGGCCTGCTAAATTCAAAAGTTTGTTTTGAGATATAATAAATATCTTACAAACCTCGTTTTCTCGGTCCGTACTGTAAGTTACGGATCCTTATTTTCCGCTTGTATTTATGGCCTGTGTGCTTCGTGCTTGGGCCATAAATCAGAGCGGAAAAACTGAGTCCATAACTTACAGTACGGACCTCAAATTTGGTTAGTCAGAGTCATTTATTGTTCATGCTACAAAGGTTGAGCATCTTTCCTTGATATCAATTTACAGAAACATAATCTTCACTTGCAGCATATTGGCTCTCTTTAGAGGGTTCTCAGCCACCAGGAAACCAGATTCAGCAAATGTCCGGTAAGAAGTAGTTGTCAGTAATAAAGTTACGTTACATTATTGTAATATTATTACATTATTATATGGCTACACAATGCTCTGATTGGCTGCTGAGCAGACAAGATTTTCTTGTAATGACCAGGCATTATGAAAATTTTTTTTGATATAGATAAGAGTTGTCACATTTTCACAGAAATGTTTTTTCTGTCAATTCTGGTTTCAATTGTATGTTCAGGTTAGTTTCAGTTCAGTGAACATGACTTCAAATGACCTTTTGCAAGTGCAAGCAGATATTGAAAAACCCTTTCAGTTTTTTTGCCAGTGCTAAAAAGGCCATGTAATAAATAACTTATTTATCTCGTCAGTTTGGTCATTGCAAGGAAATCTTAGGCCTTGGTCCAGGCTTTCCTTGTCATGACCTCAGTCTTGGTTAATAAGTAGTATATGTTAATTGAATACCCATCCTATTACCTAATAATTCTCTTTGTTATACTGCAGGTAGAGTCAGTAATACTAGTGATAGTGGAGCTGTGCCACAGCCCCTTTCAGAAGTAAGTACAAAATTACCTAATAGTTACCTGTAAGTGACAACATTCTGTGGATGAGTAGCAACAAGAACAAGAACGGCTATTTGCTACCTCATTGTTGACAAACAAAACAAATTCATCAAATTTGTTTGCGCTGCTTTTGCACAATATTCTGTATAAATCATTTTACGGAAATCGAATAGGGAGGAAAAGTGACAGTTCCAAAGCAGTACCACATTAGAAAATTGCTCTTTCTTTCTTTCATATAGGCCAGTCTGAGCTATTATGAACAGATTACAAAGGCTGTTATGGGGAATGAGGAACAGTGTCGCAAAGTGAGTAACACAAAAACCTTAAGGTTAAAATGTTTTTCAAACCTCTGATTTAATAGTAACAGTGTGAAATGTGTATTATGGTCCTGCATTTCAGGTCGCACTAAGTGATCTTAAGACAAATCCAAAGATATCAACCCTGTTGGCATATTTTGTGAACTTCATCGCTTCAGGTGTAAGTAAAAGAAATATGTTGTGGTGCGCATTTCAAATTTGATTGTTTTATGATTATTATAATTGTTATTACTATGATTATGATTGTTTATTATTATTATTTAAAATTATCATTATTGCTTTGTTGGCTTTGCAACATCTGTGTGTTTATGTTACTTACCTGTAGTAGTAGTTTTGTTGGTAAAATATAATATTGTTTATTTTTTATATTAGGTAAAGTTGTATAGCCACGACTTGGCCCAGCTTAGCAAACTCTTGAGCATGGTTCAATCCCTGATTGACAATCACTCTCTCTTTCTGGAGCCTTATGTGAGTAAGGATGAAACTAACAGCCTGTATGTAATGGAAAAGATTATTATTCATAGTGGTAACTTCAATGATAATATAAATTAGTTCTATGGTCTCATGATGGAGTCACTTGGGTGGCGATCCTGACGTTTTGACTGCTTACTGCTAGTTTTCTTCAGGCGATGGGGTCAACTGTTCCCGGTGCAGCATTATATATCACATTGGTCTGCTGTGATTGGTTCATGTACATTGAGAGGTTAATACTTGAGAGCTACTATAGACTATTGAAACTTAGGACATACATAGTTTTAAGCTCCATTTTTCTGACTTACACATTGCAACAAATTTGAATTTACACATACCAATATTTTTGTGAAATATTCATGATGGAAAACACTGCTTTGAAGGAGCTTTGTCATAAATTTGCTTTTTAATTTAGATTATTGAGAAACCAGATCAAATTGATTAAAAGCAAAAAATATATTGCTCAATGAATTTTCCCTTGAGTGTCATTGATCATGCTCCTTTATTCATAAAGTTCAGTTTTGAAACAGCACTGACCAATCTACGTCAGAAACCCTTTTGATTTTTCATTCCAAAATAACATGATGACAACCCACATATTTGTAATGTTTAGTTAACTTTTTTTTTTCAGGTAATCCAGCTTGTAACATCAGTCATGTATTGTCTCCTTGAATCACTGGCGGCTTCACTAAACCCAGCCAATGACCACTGGAGACTTAGAGATGAAGCAGCATATATACTTGCTCATACCAGCAGGTACAGTGAGGATGCTTTGCAGAACTACCTACATTTCAATGATCAAACTCAACCAACTTCTGGGTTCAAACCAATTTCAGTGCTAGTGGTCTCTACAACAGTATTGAAAACTTATGCTGGATTCACAACAACTAAACTTGTTTAGTTAAACTAGGTTTTGAAATTTCACAACAGCCTCCCAAGTGATTAAACTGAGAAGTTACTTACGTCACTACAACATTACACTACTGACAACACAAAAACTTACAGTACTTACTGTTTACTTACACAAAACCTACATACAGCTAAAATCCTTTACTTACAATACGGATTACTTACTCTGCGGTTCTTGTTTGAACATTTTAACAGAAAATGCAGCAATCCTGTGAACTACTTGAGGCAGCAGCTTCTAATGACACTGCAAGAGGTGCTGCTAGACGACGGGCGGCCATACTGTTCTCATTATGGAGCAATAGTTGGTCTCACTGAGCTGGGAACAGAGGTATCCTCCCTTATAAGAAAAAAAAAACATTGAGAAATTCTACATGGATATACCCCTGTCAATGCCTATTTATTTGTATAGAATATTACTGGTAACCTCTATATGCATACTAGAGGATTTGTCCCTTGCAGTATAAATGCAAATTTGGAAAGTGCAATTTGTATAGGTAATCACATGATTTCAAGTGCAATTTGGGATAAATCAGCACGAGTAAATTTTTCAAAGGCTAACCAAATTGCACGAGCCTGTAGGGCGAGTGCAATTTGTAGTCTTTGAAAAATTTACGAGTGCTGATTTATCCCAAATTGCACGAGACAAATCATGTGATTACTTGTTAATAATATACATGCAAAAATTTAATTTCAACTTTCTGCACTCAATTTCAATTTTCTGCACTGTTTGGGATTAATTGACGTGCTCTCAGCCAATGAGCATGCTGAAATGTTTGCATGTATATTATTAAGCCTGAAAAAGAACAGCAGGGTTCTCCAGAAGCTCCCTCACGAACAACTAGTTTAAGAAATGAGTTCCTAAGAGGGATATCAAATATAAATCCACGCTAGTTTATTCAATAAAAGCAACTCCTTGACAGTGGCAAGATAAAAAATCAAATAAAACAAAAACATACTGATATCTTTGGGACAGGAGATTCATTTCAATAATTTCTTAGTGGTATGCTTATTTAGCACCCTCCAAATTAATATTTTCTCAATGTAGCCCCCCCCCCCCCTCCATCAGAGGGGTTTGCCCCCTCCCATATCTGCACCAAGTGAAAGGCACTCAATGCCTCTTAAATAAACCCAATGCTATCTACATGTACTTTCATTCCTTCTCTGTCTACTAGAAATTTTCAGAAGAACCCTGAGAATAGGCTGGAGGAGGATTGAAATCTGCAGCCTTGCAAATACTGGTGTGCGCTCTACCAGCTGAGCTAAATCAGCCATCTACACTGGGAGCAGGTCAATAAAGGGTTCATATACCGGTGTGCCTCTGTAAAGATTCAAGTATGTATGAAATAAATCAGTAAGAAATTGTCTTTCATATTGTTTTTTCAGGCTCTGGAACAGTACATCATGCCACATCTGAGGTCATACTGGACCCAGTTGCAGCAGATTCTGGAGGACAACAGCCATTCAAACGCTCTTCTTCAAGAGGAGGCATACCAAGTTTATGGAGCTCTTCTGGTATAGATAACTCTCCTGCATTTCTTATTGATAATATATTCTTATTACCAATGGAATAGGGATATTTCTATTTCTGAAAATTAACCTTGTGATCACACTCACATGTGCATGCATGTAGAACAATGTGCATAGGTCTCAGCACTCCACAGAGATTCACTTTTCAATCAACTCTATTTTTTAATTCTGAGTTCAAAACCTGAAAAAATGTAAACATTATCTCAACCTCATGTCAAAATCGAGAGGAACCAAATTCTGTCAACCCCCCACCTCTCTCTTGACTGCATTTTTAAATAGCCAACTGGTTTGGCTCCAGGAAACTGGCATTCTTAACCTTGTTCTGTTTCATTTCACTTATTTGTTTATTTGTGCACTAGTCACTGATAAGGGTAAATAAAAGGCTAATTCCAATTTCATATTTTCAGCAAGCTGCAGGGTCTCTTTTGAAGTCCAAACAACATGGTCTCCCCATACCCTCCATCGGTTTCCAGGTGAACAATTCTCACCCAGTCCTTCGCAGCAACTTGTCACCATGGGCTGGGCCCAGCATGATGCAACATCAGGCTCCTGTGGCATCATCTCGATCCCGTTCCAGTTCTACCAATCATTCGTCCAATCCCCTTCAGATGTACCAACAACTCTACGAAGTCTTTGGCGATGGCCTCGGACCCAGGATTGCACATAACAACTGGCAAGATGCAGCTGTCACAAAAAGCAATATGCTGAGAATACAACCATTTGCGCATGCGTATTTCCCACTGCGCCCACTGCAACGAGATGCTAATACTCTGAGGGAACTTATTTGTAAAGCTAAGGAAAAGTTACCACCCCCAACTACTCAAATAGGGTTCACGAGCACGAAGAAGCGTAGAACTGAACTGTCAACTTATTGTAAAGAGATTGATAGCCAGAGAGATCAGTGTGAACCAAAAAGGTTTCGTTTGACATTTCAGCCTGTGGTGGAGTCTCTGACAGAGCCTATGCAATTGGATGTCTTTATTAGGAAGCAGCAGTCTTTCACTCGTAGTCCCCCGCAACGAGGAATCAGTCAAACTGCTAAGACAAACGTTGACCAGGAAGCCAGACAGTGGAAATCAAAGGCAGCTAATACTCCTGTTGCTACTGGGAGTATCCGCAGAAGGTTTAGGAAAACAAACACTCCATTTAATAACAGAACAAAATACGATTTTCATTTGGGTGTTTTTCTATAATGGACAAAGTACCATTTGCTTTAGTATACAGAGTGGTTTTCGTTTGTTCATGTTTGGATCATACCATGCAGTGTGAACATTCTTTAGGTACTACTGAACAGTACTAGTGTACTGTGGTACTGTTTGTTTTTCTATGCAGTGTGGTTCTAACTTCTTCATCTGTGGA
This sequence comes from Ricordea florida, assembly GCA_949710005.1. Lineage (NCBI taxonomy): Eukaryota > Metazoa > Cnidaria > Anthozoa > Corallimorpharia > Ricordeidae > Ricordea > Ricordea florida. The sequence goes on from OX453284.1 coordinate 5,449,980, forward strand.
CCAAACCATGCAGTGTAACCATTCTTTGGAAAGCTACTGAACAGTACTGTACTGTGGTACTGTTTGTTTTACTATACAGGGTGACTAATTTTTTCATCTGTAGACTAGCCAGTCAATCCTGACCATTCACAATACGTATTTACATATGTAGATATAAAATATAAACAGCCAGCAATGCAAACCATAAATAACATTACAAGTAAAGCTAATAATACCTGAAACGAGAATGTTCAAAAGAAATCTAAACCATGTACAAAATAGTAGCTCGGTCAAGAAAAATATTTTCAATGTAGAGTTAAACAAAGCGATAGAAAGATTAGCGTTTTTGATGTCAATATCACTGCAAGTGTTGAAAAATCAGTTCATTCCATCGCCATATACTTTTTTAAAACTTGATCGCCCGTTAAATTTCGCGTTTGGGAAAATACCCATCATCGGAGAAAACAATTGATAAATGTAAACCGCCAGTTATGGGGAATACCCTTCTTCTAAGAAAATAACCTAAAAACGTGCACAGTGTGTCCCCCACCCAAAAGGGAAACTCCCACAGAATATTATAGCTAATATTCAATGTGTTGGCTAACACGTTTTAAGTGATTTTGGTCTCGTGCATTTCATAAGGACCCGAAATAAACAAAAATGAAGTCTGAGCTCACTTTCTTCATGATTTTTTGAGAGCTGTTCAAGGATAGCGTGACCTTGGAAACGTTCACTCTTAGGTTGCGTTCGATTGACCCTATTCCGGAATAAGAATTCATTCCGGATTATTCCAGAATAGCCATTTTGTCCGCACGTCAATGAAACGATTATTCCGTTTCTGGAATGATGGCCCGCGATATAACGATGAGACAGCGGCTATCCGTAGGAAAATACAAATTGTTGCAGAATTTGCAACAAACATGGCCGAAACATTAGATGTTGTTGTTTTCTGTATTTTGGCAGCTGTGGTAGAATTTTTTGTTGACTAGCTTCTGTACCGCTTGCAGCCGCCATTTTTGTTCAGTTGCTGTGCAGATGTTGCGAAGTGAAGAGGATGTGACGTCATTATTCCGGATTATTCCAAACATTCTGCTACCTGAAGCAGAATGCTTGGAATACATTCTGCGTATTCCGGAATCGGAATAGTGACTCAATCGAACGGACATTCTATTTTATTCTGTTTATTCCCATTCCGGAATAGGGTCAATCGAACGCAACCTTAGCTATGTGCAAGATCGGCAGATAGCGTGACTGTGACGATTTTTAACCATGACGGAATTGATATCAATTTCATCTACTTCCGGTCTCGCATTCTGGGAAATTCCCGTAGTCTTAAAAAATGTTTGTAGTTCATTTCTGCTACTATTCTTATTGAGTGGTGCGTCAGTGAAAACGATTGAAAGAAATCTGAAATGTCGGGCGATACATCTTCACGTACAGGTACGTATTCTTTTCGATTTTTTCACTGCAATGTCGGAAAAGGCAAAGCAAGTTTTTACGTCTCATTGGATTCGGCGCTGTGACCAAAACAAACTCGAGCTTCGCACATCGTGAAATCTCGCGCTTCGACTGACGCGAGGCAAGCGTACAGTACTATGCTTAACCTACAAGCAACACCTCGAGTTCGCACGTTCTGTGAAATGCTCGGTAAGGTCTTGCACATTTACAAGGAAGACAGCAATAGCCGAGGGGTCTAAACATATTTACAGTTCTAAGTGAAGGGGTGGCGAATGGTAAATGCGAGACGGCGAGACTAGCGTTATTCACTGCGATCCCGAGACATTTTGACTTTTTAGGTTGCGAGACCAAGACTTCAAAGTGTTTTGAGTGCGAGAAACTCTTTCTTAGAAAAATTGAGAGATTTCCGCACAGGTCCCTACTTCATTCCAAATCGAGGCCGAGGTTGTTTACCATTTACCACAAATTCCCGGAAATTTCGGTTCAGAATTTTCGTTCGGAAAGAACGGTACGTGTCGTTTATCATTTGCCCCCAAATTTCCGGATTGTCGCGACGCGCTGGACTGGATTCATATTTCTTGTTGTTGTTGAAGCGATTGCGCTGGGAGAGGCCTGAAACTAGTACGAAACTCGAGGAACTTGTAAATGGTAAACGAATTTCCATTCGGAACTCCTCTGGCGTTCCAACCGGGGAAACGGGACTACCTTTTCAGAATTTCCGTTTGTCCCGGGAATTTTCCAGTGGGACGAACCGAAAAAACGTTTACCATTTACATCCCAACCGGAATGGTAAACAACCCGAGAGACCCGTGAAATTCGACTAAAATTTTGTGAGTTTTTGCAGGACCATTCGCGGTTGCCAGTCGTTTCGTATCCATGGATCTCTCGTACCCAGGTTCAGACGTTTCGTACCCAACACTAGGGACTCCTCCGGGAAAACCCAAATCTCATAATGCGCATGTCTGCCGGAAAATATCTTGCCGTTGCCGTCACGTCGGAACGTGAATAAAGGCAATCTCCGGTTGTGTGAAAACGTGAGTACTAAAATCCTATTTTCTTTGCTATTTTGTCGTACGTAATGACATTTAAGCAATGAGTGACTACTAAAAAGTCTAAATATACTTTATAATCATTTTTTATCAGAAAAGTTTGTCCCCTTGGTAAAGGGGAAAGCGCAACTGAAGACCAAAGCAAAGCAAATTAAGCTCTTTGTTTGAAAATGAAATTACCCGTAGAGAATTTTTCTCGTTTGTTTGGCCTAGCTACATAACTGAAGTTATATGAAGTAAGCAGTCATTAATTGATTAAAATGATTTTACATAAAAGCCAGAACCTTTCTGTAGTCTTTTCTGTCGCTGTCTAGACCAAGTTCCAAGGTGATAACAGCGTCGCTTGGCCCATTTTATTTTCAGTTAATGTGCAATCGTAGGAATTCAATACACTGAAGCGTCTTTGAAAAATTTCTGATCTAACTTTATAATATGTGCTACGAATACATGTTACATTTGACAACGGACCTGATCTAAAAATATAACTTCGATAATTCTCACGTGAGAACTCGTGTTGTTGTTGTTTGTAAACTTTATATTTCGCTGTTATTTATTTCGTGTATGTGTAGATGTGATTGAAATAAGGACCGAAAGAATTCTCTGTTCTCTAAAATGGAATTCGGAAACACATTCATCATCCTCAAGAACATCGAAATCAAAATACTTGAATGAATTGTATGGTAAATCCAAATTTTCCGAACTGTTTGGGTCGTACAGCAAGAGAATATCGTCATCGCTAATCAAAAGCTGGTTTCTTGCCGATTTAAGCGAAAAACAAGACAGACAAACTTAACTGGTTAACTGGCGTGCCATGACTGCCGTCCCAGTTTCGCGGTAGCGTGCTTAACTGCTTTAAAGCTCGCCCCACGACCGCGTTCTCTCCCCAGTCTTTTCGCTGTTCCGACGTCGCCGTTCCCGTTCCGGTTCTCGTTGCTTAAAGTCCCTACTCTTTCGATTCGTACCCGCGAAAAATTGACAAAATGTTTAAAACAAACATTCATATCATTTATCCTAGTAATCGCAAAAAAGCTAATTTTTAATCACAGATACATTGAAAAGTTATCTTTTAGTTAATACTCTTGAGAACTCGTGACCAAGTTGACCTATCCTAACATATTTTACCAGGTGATGGGCTCCTGATTTTACCTACTGCCACGCAACGCCTACGACCCGGGGGGTACTCCCTTATATGGGCTATATGGGTATGTGCGGCCTCAAAGGGTATGGTTTATCAGCCGTTTTGGTCATAAATAGGGTATCGATTTTAGCCATTTTGCCGCCATTTTAGTAATAAATGGGTGTCGATTTTTGCACTCGCGTTATAGTGTGGAATTCTGAGCTCGAAATTTTGCACATGCAGTCTTGTAACCTATGAAGCAGATAAACACTGACTTTAACATTGTAAATAATTATGAAACAGGTTATTTATTTAAGGTTCAGGTCATAAATAGGGTAGGGAAATCGCAGATTTTGGTCATAAATAGGGTAAGGGTTTTAAGAAGCGGGCCGCACACCCCCACCCAATTTTTATGGTAGTACCCCCCCTCCCCCCAGGGGGGGCCTACGCCTAAACATACGTATTCTACTTAGTAAAAAAGCTTATTTCTAAATCATAGTAACGTTAAAAAGTTATCTTACTCTTGAACAATCATAACCTAGTTGCCCTAGCTGACCTTAATGTTTATGTTTGTTTTAAACATTTTGTGTCATAATTTGTTGGGTGAGAGTAGACCAGAGGGTTGGGTACGAACCTGATCGAAAGTGGGTACGAAACGTTTGAGCCTGGGTACGAAAGATCCATGGAGACGAAACGACTGGATACCCCATTCGCCACCTAAGTGAGGAACACAAAGCACGTTGTCAAGGGTTTGCCAAAAATAAAAACACTTGTCTACGGACCTATGGAATGGAACGCCAGAATACTCTTTCCTTTGAATTTCAAATCGGATAATACAAGATGCTTCCTTGATTAAAAGAGTTTGCACCTGATACCACTTACAAAATATACATTCATATATCAGTAAAAAATATTCAGATGTTTTAATACTTTGCTCAAGACCGGCATCTACTAACTATGCCTGCATGTGAACCGCACTTAATTATGGTACTTATGTCAGATTTTGCATGACCTTCAGGAAATCGAGCGAGCCAAGATGAAACTGATGCAATAATAAGGTGAGCAATTAAAGTAACTAAGATGTCATCTCAAGTTAATAGTGAAAGGGCCCAGCTTAAGGACCCTTCAATAGGACAGTGAGTGAGTACGTACATGAGTGGTGACAGTGAATCAAGAAAATTTCTTTGTCCAATTTAGTTGTCGCTGTGGTCTACATGTCCTATTAAATGTGGAATGTACATTCCATTTTATTCAGTTTCCTTTATTACAAGTAGAAAGAGAGAACATTGTAGGGGATGTAGTTCCTGATGTCATGGTCTGGCCTTTGGGTTGGTGCTTCACATTGGGATAACCTATTATTATTATTGTCTCTATTATCACAGTCTTTGCTGGAGTTCTTTTTGTGCATCAGCCAGGCGCAAGCCAAGCACCTAGAGCGTCAGTCACTCAAGTCAATCATTCTGTTCATACACTGACCACCTTTCTAAGGATTCGTGCAGATCCCAGCATGCAGATCTTTTGAATCTCTGTCATAGTAGCTCTCTCTGATACTTTCTTGATGTTTTCTACCATACCCTTCTTCACTGTACCAAGCGCACCAACAACCATTACTATTATTATTATTATTATTATTACTATTATTATTATTATTATTATTATTATTATTATTATTATTATTATATATTACAACCTCATTGCACCTTTCCCCAAGAAAAATAAGTATGATATATGTATGACAATTATGATATAGCTGAAGGGGCTTGGAGTAATATAAACTTCCTCATTTGTCTAACGACAAAGTCACTTTGATATTGATTGCAATGTTTCAACTGTTTACTGCTGCCCTTCTTTAGGTGATTGAGTCCACTTATTACGGCTCACCATTATGTAGCCTGGAAAAAAAAACAAGCAAGTGGTTGAAATATCACACTGCATATCAAAGTGACTATGTCATGAGGCAAATGCATAGTTTATATCACCTTTACAACCCCATTATATATAAGAACCTACTTCATAAACAGTTAGATTTATGAGTATTTTTGGGTATGTTTGATTGTACTTTGTTATATGGCTACAATAGTATGCACGCTCTGATTGGCTGCTGAGTGGGAAAGATTTTCTTGTAATGACTGGGCATTATGAAAATTTGACGTGTATTTTGGTTCAGTGAACATGACCTCGAATGACCTCTTGCGCATGCAAGCATATATTGAAAAACCCTTCCATTTTTCTTTTTCCAGTGCTAAAAAGGCCATATAATAAATAACTTATTAACCTCATCTGTTCGGTCATTACAAAGAAATCTCAGACCTCAGCCTTAACTGTACTGACCTCCCTCGGTCCGAGATTTCCCTGTAATGACCTCACTCTCGGCTAATAAGTAGTATTTACCTCAGTAAGAAGTGGTGTCAGTCACAATATTAACAATGAGAATAACAACAATAAGGAATAGAAGAAGAAATAAAAGGCAAATAATCATCATCACAATACCAGAATAACAATAATGATGATACCTAATCTAGTTGTGATTGACAAAAATCAATGTTGTCCATTCTCTTGCCTACAACACATCCTACAGGCACGAAAGAACTAGATGGCGGTATGAAGAGGCACACACCGACCTCATGAAAGAACTATATAATCTGGTCAGGCCAGAAAACGAAGAAACAGAAGAAGAGGCTGAATTCAGTGGAGAGCTGCAGAACACATTATTCCTCTATCACGGTTTTGAAATCTGCAGGTTTGTTGGAAAGATAATATTACAAAGAGGAAATACTGTCTATGGGACAGGTGTAATGGTCTCCAAACGTCTGATGCTTACAAGTTTGCACACATTCAGAGATGGTAAAAAGGGTGTGGTGCGATTTGGAGAAATCGAATGCATAAACTCAAGTTTCCAGCCCACAGTTGCAACCTTTGATTTGGAACCAGAGACACTTTTCTTCTCTGATCATTTTCTTGATGTGGCAATCATAGCAGTGGCTGAGCATTCAAGAGAGGGGCATTCTCTTGAAAATATTGGTTTCTGTAAAGACATAAACTGGGATGTGAAAGCAGGAGAGCATATTAACATCATTCAGTATCCAAAAGGCGGGTACCAGAAGATGACTCTACGACAGAACCAGGTCCTACATCAGGATGATACATACGTCAAGTTCCCTGAAAAACGTTTCAAGGAACACATCCACCAAGATATCGCAAGAAGGCAGTACCACTGTATGCTGGTAAGAAGGTTTTGGAAAAGACCAAAATACATCTACAATGTGCCAGTGTTCCAGCACACTGGAGACACAGATCACGGGTCTTCTGGTAGTCCATGTTTCGATGATTCATGGAACTTGGTTGGTACTCACCATGCAGCCATTCAAATCACTGAAGGAAGAAAACATCCAATGAGAAAGACTTTCATTGCAAATGAAGGAGTTAAAATTGATGTCATAATTAAAAGCTGGGAGCAAGGAAAGCAAAGTGCAAATTACGATCCTGAAAAACATGGTAAACTCTTTGGTCGGAACCTAGAAACACTGGTACCTGATGACTTATCTGAGATATGAGAACTTATTTCTGTGTTCTATGCAATGTTATCTGTTCACTTTCAATGCCTTTACAAACATCCTTTTACTCCAACAGTAGCGAGGATAAACCAGACAAGACTATGAAGATCTAATATATAGAATATGATGAGCACAGTTACATGAGTAATGCTTCCAGTTTGTTATTCTCACTTCCAATTATTTTCATCTTGGATAGGAGGGGGGGGAGGGTCATGAGTCTTGCATTAATCCATTCCAGGAAGTAGGTGGACCACAACTTTTTTTGCAAAAAAATCTACATATACCCGGCCCACCCCCCCTTCCCCTGATAAAAAAGTACCTTCCCTAACTGCACTATTGATTTAATTTTCCTTAACCTTTTTTGACATCTGAAAACATTTCTTAATAAAACATAACTTTTTGGTCTCTGTACAATAATACAAGGTAAATAGTTTACCTCTTACAAACTGACTTTCAGGTCCTTACTGTAACTCATATTTTCATTTTTTTCCCATTTTGATTATGGCTGAGACCTGAAGAACAAGGGCCATAATTCCACTGTGGTTACATAAACCCATTTCATAAATCCATAGTTTCCAGGTTCCATAACTTACAGAAAGAAATACAGACACAGAGTTTGTAAGATATTTTTTTATTACACAGCACATGTATGCAAAAGTTCTTGAAAGAGTAGAAATTGCAACACACCTGTTAATCCTGATACATTCTGATGATGCACTTCTGAAGGACGGACATGTATCGAATGTACACAGGGATTAATCTTTCCAAATTGTTTCTGTATCAAACAATAACAATGACTCACAAGAAAGTAAGAGTTACCATAAAAATCAGAAAAGTAACATTTAAACTGCATTCAGGATTTCAAGGTTGCACAGGAAATGGAGTAACCTTTGTGAAAGATCCAATATTCTGGGACTGGCTTAGGGGATTTGACCACTAAAGATCATTTCCAGTACCTGTAGATCTTACTGTTTTGAAGTCTACATTACTATCGAGTTATTGCATGTTTGTTATGATTATTTAAAAGATAGGCACAAACTCTGGTGTAGGACACAAATAAGTTGGAATAGAATACTTTTATTAATCCATCTCAGTAAGGAATCATAAATGTAGGGCTCAATAAATTCAGGCTGCATATAATAGTGTGTTAGCTTTTTACTGCAACATTATCTATGAGTATCATACTTTCCATGCCATATCCTCAATCACATCCAGCTCCTCTAAAATGCTCTGATTAACCCAAATACTGTTGTTATTAAACTGTAGTTTGCTATTAAAAAAGGAATTACAAAAAAATAATTGTTAATTATTTTAAGTTATTATTATTACCCCATGACATCTACCTGTGCAGTGAGTCCAGTTTGCTGCTTGTTTCCAAAAGGGAGCCAAAAAAAATATCAACTTCTTTTGAGTCCCACTCTAGCTGCTTACAAGGCTCAATGAACTGTTGAAGGTTAAATTTTGATCATGACTGATAATACTCTGGGCTCTTTCATGCCTTCAGACAATGGTGTTATAAATGCATGTTGAAGTCAAAAACAAGTGATGTGAAACCTAAAGCTTCAGTAACTAACACAAATCACGGTCTTACTAATTCTCAATATCACCCATGCTTAACCTCATTCAATAATTGGTATAACTTCTGTGTAGGGTCCATTACTCATTGATAATTTATTGTACATTCATAGGTTGGATTGAACTTTACACAGAATACCACCTTCAATTTTATACCTGTAGTTACAGGCCGGGGGGGGGGGGACTTCCATGTATTCTAGGGCAGTGATGATCATCACAAATTTTCAATAATACCCCTAAAAGATACCAAAGTCTTACGAAGGTGGGCGTGGCAACATAAGATTTTTAGCCCAAAAAGATACCAGATAAAAATGCACAAATTTATCATTTTAAGCATTTTCAATAGTTACAGAGATGCCAACTTCAAACACCTTCTGCTTGAAAAGTTAAGGAAAGCATTGTTATAATTCTCAGATTTATTAATAATTATCAAGAACAATAGCAAATGAAACAAAAAGATTATCACGATGTATATGCTGGTAAGATATGAAAAAGTGATTTGCATTAATACATGCAAGATACCCTAAAAGATACCAGCTTAGACTTTGGTGGCCCAAAAACCTTTTAGACACCCTAAAAGATACCAGATCCCTGATTTTGACCTCTGAAAGATACAAAAATCATCCCTGCTGGATGCCAACTGGAGTCCATGTACATGTACATTGTATAAAGTAATATGTTTTTGTGTTAACAAAGCACAGCGGGAGTACTACTGAATCAACTGTAGGATTTATGATTGTACATGGTTTGAACCAGGGAGTCTCTGTACTAGTTGTTTGTGAAGTTCAATTGTTCAGGTGTAAGAAGTTCTCAAAAGGACTGTTGTTGATGATGGTGACTGACATTTCAGCAACAGATTGAGATAATCAAACAAGTTGACAAAGTAAGTTGTACCACCATAAGACGCGCGAGGGCACATTTTCGTATTAGGCCGCCATCTTGGATTTAGTAACTGTGGAGGATTTGGGCAAGGAAATATTTGCCGAAAAAAAGGCAATGGTGGAGTGCAACACCCCCTCCCCCCCCCCCCCCCCTCACTGCAACCTGCCTCTACACCAAACCTCTACCGGTCAAGCAGCCAATTACAATCCAAGACAGCGGCATCAAAAACCTGGTTTATCTAACGCTCTGCTCCAAAATAACACCTACAATGCAGGCTAGTGCTGACATTTCGAACACAAGCCCTTTATCAGACCAATTCGCATTTGCTCTGACTTAGGGTTAACACTTGAAATGACAGCACCTCCCTTTTCACTTTACAATAATATGACTTACTTTATCGACTTGTTTGATTATCCCTATTTCCTGTGTTTCAATTCCCCACCAACAGAGCACCAGTTTCTTAAGAAAAAACCCACAATACTTGACATTTCAACAACCTGAGCGGATGTCACCATGATAGAGTCAAGTGATTTACATGTTACATCATATCATGTGGTTGGGCTCTTTTTCATAGTAAAAATTGAATTAAAGGTTTAAAGTGATGACTTTTAAACATTGCTGAAACTTTACAATATACCAACCTTCTCAACAAAGTCACTGAATATATCTTTCATTTCTTTACTATGAATCAGGCCAGCAGCAATATTCAACAAAACACGTGATAAATTCTAGAAATAATGAACATAACATCAATTATATATACATGTTTGTCAGCAAGATTAATTGCAGTTAATTCTCAGAAAAAGTGTACTCAAAGTTGTTCAGCTCAGGTCAACCATTGCAGATTGAAACTATTAAACACCAAAATAACAACTATACCAGTTATCTTATATTATCACATGATGCATATATATGCCTGTGCATGCTTCTACTGAAAAACATTGTGTGTGGATCCAGGAGATGCATCCAGTGCAAACTGGGTAAAAGAGAAGAAAATAGGTGGCCATATGATCAAATGCTTATTGGCTGGGTTAGGTCAGGCCAGACAGGAAAATATTAATTTTGTCTCTCAATCATAAAGTGCTGATTTTGCCCATTGTGCTCAGTCTTTATGCCATGACCTCAAACCAACTATTTGTTCATCCAGCCCTTCCACTCAGTCAGTAAACTTGAACAATTAACATTCATCCTTTCTCTCGTGGATGAAAGTATACTTGCCTTAAAGTTGGAATCAACAGACTTTGTTAACTTCTTGGTAAACCTCTTGGCAATATCATTGCAAACAAGACTAAAAAAAATTGAGCATGGACAGTGTTCCATTGGTAACTGACATAGAAGTGGGCCTGGTTATAGGATTAAATATTTGGGTTAGAAGGTTATATTGGTCTATATGCTGTGGTTCAATTTTATCCTTGGTTCAAAGTTGGTTTTCTTATATTTTGGTACATACATACATTACTTTATTTACCCTCAGATCTCAGAGTAGCTTATGCAGCTAATATCTCTGAGCATTTAACCATGGTTATGGTAATTTGATGATAATGACTTTGAAACAAAGGGAAATAAAATTTGAACCAAAGATAATATTGAACCACAACATATACACTGTGCATAAACTGAAGCTCCCACTAAGAACAGATTATGGTTAGTATGTACATTGTAGTTCAATTTTTTCCTTGGTTCAAATTTTATTTTCCTTTGTTTTCTGGTATGGTAATGTGTGATAATGAGTTTGAAACAAAGGAAAATAAAATTTGAACCAAGGATAAAATTGAACTACAACATGTATCTCAAATTACAGTGTAAAGTTAACTAAACTTGAATGCATCAAACCAACATTACTATGCTAAGTCAATGCCTGTAAAAACAGACCAGCAACAATGTACCTTTTATGCTCCTCAACAGTGTCTCTGTCATTGACAAACACTTTGAGATCTCTCAACTCTTGTAGAAACACTCTGTCAAACTCTGCCCCAGTATCACCAATATCTGCTGCTACAATCACAAACAGAAAAGAACTACGTATTTTTTTCTGAAGCATCTCAGCGGGCCAGAATCCCAAATCCTCGAATCTGATTGGCTAATCGCGCGCTCGTAACCGGTCCAGCTTTTTACGATACGGACCACGGTCCGGATTTTATATCCGCGCTATTCGTGGCAAATTGAAAAAAAAAGCAAACAAACAGAAAAAATAAATAAGTTATTTACCGGTCTAGGTCGGTCCGTATGGGAAAAAACTGTGCCCTTGGTCTTGAGTACTCGGGCCGTACTCAAGACCTCGGGCACAGTTTTTTTCCCATACGGACCGACCTAGACCAGTAAATAACATATATGTATTCAAGTGACATCATCATCATCATTAGCATCATCATTGTCTCCGTCGCTGTTACTGTCATTATTAACTGTATTATTTTTAGAACATGAGGCAGAACAGACCCACCCATGGAGCCTTCAACTGATCCAACTGTCCACAGATCAATCATCTGTTCTGAACAGAAGGCCAAGTCATCAAATGAAAGATAAGAGAGTCTGTCAAAAAACGAATAATGGATCAAAGTTGACCACACACACTCTGCTCATTTTAGTTGGATCTATACAGCATTGAGTAGTACATGTACATGTCTTTTGCCAGTGCCATTATTCTTTATTCTTTGTTTCACCAAAAGCCACACACACAAGAAAAACAATGTAACATGGGAAGTACAGTGCACAAAATTAATTATTATAAAAATACTAATTAACAATTAGATATGTAAGATAATGGCTATAATATTATCTAGAAGTCAAGTTGTTATGGACTATAGGCTTCCCGAGAATAAGGAGTAAATAATGTGAATTTTGAATACTGAATATCTAACTAAAATATGATGTATGTTTTTAAAAAAAAGAAAAAAAGGAGCTATAGAACCCAATGCCTACTTAAACAGTCAAATAGAAATAACCCTCCAAGCTCAGGCTATTCATAGGATAAAATTATCTCTATCTTGCCCAGTGGATAAAATTTGATACATGTATTTTTACCTTCAATGCTTATTCTGACAGGTCAGTTGTTAACTCAAGTGAATTAAGCAAGAATAGCATTATCTAAAGCATACAGAGGATCTCTGTCCAGTAGATAAACGCTATTCTTTGACAGATCTAAGTATTCACTATGAAATACACCACTTGAAAAGAGCAGTAAGTATCCCCAAAAGTTTAGATATTGATGAGGTTATTTCTGCATAAAATAATTTTCGTCTTTTTAGTGGATCTCATGGATTTATGAGGTACTGGGATGGTGGGCGAGAAACATCATGGATACGGGTAACAAAAGAAGCATGGGTGCAAATAGTATTCTTGGATTACCCATGTAATTAACTATCGTCAATCATGCTCAAGACAGATAGCCCAAACCATGTTGCACTAAATGCCTGCAAGACACTTGCGCATTTAAGAAAATACTATAATTATACATTCCTTAACATTGCTAACTTTTAACTTAACATTTTATCCACAAACTCATCATTGGGCAACTTTGATTTTTATTACAATCAGCCAATCAGTTGGACCAAAGTGTAATAAATCAATATTGTTCTTTGGGCAAACTGACAAGCCAGTTATAATATTAGCACCCAGTAGACAGAGAATTCATCACTTATCTCCATGTACCAACCAACACAAAATGACAGCCATATAATACATTGCAGCATACAGGCAATTTAAAAATTGTTGGATATAAACAAATATAAAAATGTATATGTATTTTGAAGTCTTTTGCTCAAAACAAACCTCTTCTTTCCAGTTTCAAATTTATTGATAGCCATGAAGATGATGCTTGCATACTGCCTGTCGAAAGTATCATAGCAAATGTACACCAAGAGTAAAAAACTGCTGTTGAAATAAAATCTACCTGGAAATGTATCTGCAAAAACACACCACATTCTGATCTTTCAGTATGTTTTTGTGAGATTCTAACAGTCACAAAACTACAAACTGACTGCAAGGTCCATGCAAATGCAACACACGAACTCTAAGTCCAGTATCTAGCCACGAAGACTAAACAAGTTTTGCTTTCCTTTGTTTTGCCAGACAAGGTGGGAAATCCAGAGCAGGCAAAATGGTGGGCAGCCAATAACAACCCAGGATTATACTCATGTTACACAGTTGCAGTACCTCCTATATAAAAAGTTTAATATTTTAAGCATTTCTATGGCTATACAGTCTCTCTGAACACTGAAATGGCATCCACCCATCCTGCTACAAAAGCCGTCAAGTGCTCTGGCCACACAGACCTCACAGTTTGGATGCACCTTTTCTACTTACTGTGCATCCACTACTCATAATACCGGTAATTACCTCCGCCAAGGAGGTTATGTTTTCACGCCTGTCTGTTTGTTTGTTAGTCTGTCTGTTAATCATTTTACGCAAAAACTAATCAACGGATTTGCACCAAATTTGGTGGAAAGGTCGCAAATATACCCAGGATCAATCAATTAAAATTTGGGATTTATCCGGATTAAACCCCGGATCTCAGGTCCAGATGAGTGTAATATGATGTGTACATATGTGGCGGGGCGGAGGTATTCGCTCTACTGAGTGCCCTTCTAGTTATTATTGTAACCATTACAACACAACCATTACTTTACCTTGCTAACGATTCTGACAGCATGAAATGTCTCTTTACATTGTCAGGAAGTTTGCCTCCTTCAGTTTCCTCTATTGCTCTTAGCACATTCTTGATGTTGTCAAACTTAATTCATTTAGATAAAAATAGTTTTAAGATCATTGAATTACCAGTACCGCACGGAAAAGAAAGGTTCCCTCTGACAGACTCTAAACACAAACAGGATTTCCTTTAATTAATCACATCTTGTTTGCATTAATTCTGTTGCATACTGGAGGATGCAACTCATGAACATTTTGCCTTCCTTATCATTTTAATGTATCAAAAACACAAAATCCAGGGATAAAAAATCTACTCTAAACACAATGTTGAAAACCAAACTAACCTGCCGTCTACAGCTCTTGAGGGGAATGTTAGTTTTTTCACTCACATCATCCAAGTCTTTTCTTAGACGGCCAGTCAGCTTCTTTCCTAGAAGCTCTCGAACCACATCTTTGTCAAACTGGTAATACCTACCAATGGGGGAAGAGTCTGTACATTTAATATTCTTAAATTGTAGTTTTGAAAGTACAGCATAATAATTTTATTGTGTTATTGACCAAGTGTGAGGTGAAGATAAATGAAGATTGGCCTAGTCCTTCTTTGGGATTTTATTGACCCAAATGAAATTGAGTTCAAAGAAAAAGCCAAAAGTAAAAAAAGGGGGAAGAACAAAGAAAATAAGTAGCCATGTTGACCCTCAAGCTCAGTCAATAAAGGACTGAATATATGGCTAAGTGTGGAACAAAGTGGAAAATCCCAAGCAGGAAAGATCTATAGGCGCATTTTGACCACTCGGGTAGCTTATCAGGAACCAGCCATATAACAAAAACAGATTGTGAATGTGAATATACTAAAATTTCTTATAAGTAAACTGTAGAAGAAAGATTTATGAAGTGAAAGATCATTGCAGTTATGTCAGCAACTTAAACGGGTGCAAAGACCTAAAAAAAATTCAGGCTTGAATTAATAAATAAATAGTCTTTATTCAATCAAAGAATAAAAATGCATATCCTAAGTTACAGTGAAAAAGTATTAAAAAATACACGATAAAATACAATAGTAATATAAGATAGAATAATATTATACTAAACTATATTTAAAAATAAGTCTATTTACAAAAGTTTTCTTTTATCTCTCCACTTTTATCCGAGGAAGGTGACACCTTGAATGGGATATGAACCAGTGATTTTTCAATACCGTTGCAATGCTCTGCCCAACTGAGCTATCAAACCAACTGGCAGCAGCTTCAATACTTCAGATGGTTAGAGCATTGCACCAGTATCACAAAGTCACAGGTTCAATACCACTCAAGCCTGAACTTCTTGGATCAATATCAGTTTCTGGGCAACTGTGCACCCACCCCTCCCCTAATCCAACAAGTTATAAGATAAAAAGTTAGCGTTAATGTTGGTTTGGGGGAGGGGTAGGTGCACGGTTGCCCAGAAACTGATATTGATCCAACTTCTTTCAGGTCTTATCTTTGCAACCGTCTAAGTTGCTCACATAAGTGCGATGATCTTTTACTTATTAAAAATAGATTCTGCCAGACCTACTTTGTTATTACGTAATATTGTATGGTACTCAAATCATCCTTCTCCTTATTTTTAACAAGATTTTCCTTTCACAAAAATGTTACATTACAATAATATTATTATTACAAATTTAATGAATATCTTGTTTTATACCAGTACATCTTGTTTATAACATTATTTCTGCTCACTTTTCAATAAGCTGGTCTTGTACATCTAGTGGGATCTGCAACAGCATCTGTTTGGCAAGCATCGGTGGTGACTG
The DNA here is from genome assembly GCA_949710005.1 of Ricordea florida. Classification (NCBI taxonomy): domain Eukaryota; kingdom Metazoa; phylum Cnidaria; class Anthozoa; order Corallimorpharia; family Ricordeidae; genus Ricordea; species Ricordea florida. The sequence continues at coordinate 5,466,033 of OX453284.1, forward strand.
AAGAAACCGTTCCAACATATGGAACAAGCGAAACTGGTCATATGTGTCACTCATAACGATAGCATGAGAGGCACTAAGATTCTTTATAGCTTCATCACAGTGACGTCTCTGTGTTGCTTCAGTTTCTAGATCAGGTGTCAAAAAACAATTATCAAAACTTCAGATTCTCAGATACAGAATATTGTAAAACAACCTATTTTATGTCGTCCTCAATCATGTCTATAGAAATTACCAGTAATAGTCACTGATACTCATTTTTTTCAGTTTCAGAATAAAATTTATCAATTTTTGATTGCTTTATCAAGAATGGGTTCAGGATTTAAGACCCTTTAAAGCACTTATCCAAACTCAACACATATAAAATATTTGAAAAGCTTCTGTTGTTTAGTTACTCAACTGTGATTAGATAATTTGTATGAAAATTTGTTTGGGCGCTAGGCCATGGTTCGAATAGTCGCACGGTACTTGTTTGACAACAGAATACTCTTCCACTTAACAGCACCTCATTGCATAGCAAAGGCCCTTGTTGTTGTATCTCTCGTTCTACAAAGGGTTTCGACACGTGTTAATGAAGTCGCAAGGTATTCTTCAGAACTTTGAGGGTTTAAAATTTTGATCCTTACCAGAGAAACCCTGCAACCACAAGTCGTAAACATGAAGGTCGATAAAGGTTGGGTCCACAAAAAAGACATCTATATCCTCCATTTGGAAGTTCACCGTCTAGCATTGGTTACCTAAGGTTGGCATACTATCCTTGCTGTAAAAAATCTACCGCAGTTTGCAACAAACATTCTACATTCCATAACCATATGCCGGGTGGAGTTCACGGGGCGAGGCCATATTGCGTTTTATAATGTTGAAAAGACCCTGGTAACCATATTTGGAAACAGAGCAGGGGGGAGTAGCAATACAGGAAACACGGTGGCACGCTAACAATTGGCTTGGACACGGCTGTGAGCGGCTTTTTCGGAGGGAGGAGAAAAAAAAAATGATTTGGAAAAAAGTGTTGGTTTCCTCCTTCCTTGCACCTCTTACCCGGCCAAACTATCAAGAATACAGAAAAAGCGTCAGGTAAAAAAAATAATGCGTATGCATTACCAAAGGAGAGGGATTTGGTTCTTTTTTTTTTTGGTTCTTTTTTTTTTTGGTTCCTTTTTTTTTTTTGAATTTTTGTAATACTTTGAAGTATTTTACTTTGAAATCGCTCAACGTGAACAACAAAGCGACATAACGCGTTCGAGAATTCACGACTGCCGACCACACCCACCGTTCTTGGTGTCTTAATCCAATATTTAACCAGGTTGCCGCTCTTTCACCGATTCTATCATCATCACCATGAGAATTATTTTCATTGCTATGGATTTCATTACTACTTATTTTTCTTTTTCGATTCTAACTTATCACATTTCTAAGCACAAACCCAGAGCTCTACCCAGTAGGAACAAGACAGAAATGCTTAGCCACAGGAGTCAAGAATGATCACTCTCGAACTGGTACATAAAACACTTAGTTTGCATAACATACTGCATGACACCATGTCGAGCCATTGTGTGAATAATAAATGCAAAGAGGAAATGATTTACATTTTCATCTAGTCAACTTTATTTACATGTTTACTTTTTGCCTTAACTTAGCTTCGCTAAACAAATGGGACCGTGACTTACTACAAAGTAGAAAATAATTATACAGCGGTACAGGAAACTGAAAAAAAAAAACTCAAAATTGATTCCACGCTGATTGAAAGTTGATATGACAAATGAATTGTGTCCAAATGTTTAACGATACATGTTACAACGTCCTGTAGATTATGATACAGTGGACATTGAAAGTGTCTCCACGGTCCCTTCCCTGTTCAAAAAAGCCATCACAGGTGTGTTACTCGATGTCCTTTGTCGCTCCATCTGAACTGGCAGAGCAAGTGAGGAACCGGGCAAGAAACGAAGCCTTCCGCCCTCAGCCAACCTCCTGTGCAAACCAGATGTACTCCGCCGGATAAACCTCTGCAGCGGAAAGCACCTTCGAGCAATTCCTTGCATGGTCCGTCTCATTTCAGGGTTGCGGTAGCCGTAAACGATAGGATTGAGCCCCGAGTTTGCGTAGTGAAGCGCTTTGACTAAGGATGTCAAGCGGTAGAGAGCTGGAGGCTCCGGTAAGCGTTCCACATCGTAAGTGGCGACGACAGTCACAACAAAGAATGGAAACCAAGCCAACATAAACAGTCCTGTGACCAGTCCTACCGTGCTGGCCACTCTTATCTCCCTATGTACTGTGGCATTGCTTTGCTCCGGACACACTCTCGATCTAGAGTTAATTGCAGTCCTGTAAATGAGCGAGTAGACCACGAACATTACCAAAAGAGGTCCAGAGAAACACAAGATAAAGATGAATGCAGAGTAGGTCTGTTCCCAATGCTCCAACTGAATAGGATAGAGTCCCGCTACAAAGGCAGAACAGCCCCATGCGATAAAGATCATAGCATGGAAAACTCCCTCGTGAATTACTCTGTGCTTCAAAGGCCAAACGATCGCGATGCACCTTTCAAGGCTAATAGCCGTGAGCTGAAAGATCGACGCACACCCCAGGAAAATGTCAAACGTTATGTAAAATTCGTAGACGAACGGGTGTAGAAGGAGTTTGAAATAATGGCAACAGTAGACATATTGCCAACATGGGATTGATATGAAACCAACCATTAAATCTGCCAAAGCAAGTCCCAGAATGAACGTGTTCGTTGTCGTCTGAAGTCTCCAGTTTTTCTCGAAAGCAGAAATAACGAGTATGTTCCCAGCAACAATAGCGACAAATGCTAAAGCATAAAACACGATACTAAGCACGACTTCAGCTGTTGTAAAATACCTGAGGCTTTGAGGCTGGGAAGAGTGTGCAACGTAAAGCGTTGTTGACAGAGCTTCCATAGAGGAATAGTTGAGGAATGTACTTGATGCTAAAGTGGATTCTGTTTGAGACATTGTATATATCAATCAATAACCCACGCCGTCTGTACTGCAGATAGCGTTCGTGGACCACAAGTATTTTATCTCCTCTCCTTGTCTTTCGCTTTAAGTCGCGCTACCTGAGGACGATTCACAAAACAGCTGCGCATAAATTTTCGACAAATTCACGCTGCTGAAACATTCCGTGACTATCGCGCGGATCTGTTTTCGCCCAGCTAGTTTAACCCCCCCCCCCCCCCCCCCACCTAATTATTTGCAGAAACCTCATTCGTTAGTCATGCGTAACACCGAAAAACAACACAAACCTCCCTTTATGGCTGTACAACGCTCCAACTTAAATTGTACTGCAGATATGAATGACATTTGACCGGCACGGTTTAATGTGGTTATCACTTTTAACTTTGAAAACGTATTGAGTAACGCATCTCACCAGTCAGGGCATTTAACGAGGTGGCCTTCCAAATGATAAAAGTTGCGTCGCGTTGAACGACGAGGTCTCGTCACATCGCCGGGATGAAGGGAGACAGAGTCAACGCTGTACTTTTCCTCAACCTGCATAAGGTTCAATTTCCCCTTTGACAAATAGCTGACTTGAAATACATCCTATTCGGTTTCCAATCCTTGACCAGCCAGGCTCTTGTTACATGCTAAATAGTCAACCACTTGCCAAGTCGTTAGGAGAAAATGTATAGGGAAAAGTTGTTTCCACGTTGAAGAAAACGATTTCCCTATACATTTTCTCCTAACGACTTGCAAAGTTTGCCCCCTGGCGATCCCAGAAGCCATGGAGCGTAAAACGGGATCCGATTACTGCAAATCATCCATTCGTCATGAATGGGCGACCCTAAAACGCGGAACGACGGAATGGCGGAACGGCGGAATGGCGGAAAATAACCCCGAATCCTAAAAGACGGAACGGCGGAAAATTACTGCAAACCCTAAAAGACGGAATGGCGGAAAATTGCCGCGAATCCTAAAAGACGGAACGGCGGAAAATTACTGCAAACCCTAAAAGACGGAATGGCGGAAAATTACTGCAAACCCTAAAAGACGGAACGGCGGAAAATAACCCCGAATCCTAAAAGATGGAACGGCGGAAAATTACTGCAAACCCTAAAAGACGGAATGGCGGAAAATTGCTGCGAATCCTAAAAGACGGAACGGCGGAAAATTACTGCAAACCCTAAAAGGCGGAATAGCAAAAAAAATGACAAAAGAATAAAATAATAATAGTAATAGTAATAATAATAATAATAATAATAATAATAATAATAATAATAATAATAATAGAGGAATAAAATTACACTTAACAACTTCATGTATGTGTTAATCGTCAATTGGAATTTTAAACTTGCTCACTCCAAAGATCTGATTCTTCACCCGAAATCTCACCTGCTTGGAACAAAAAAAAAATCATGCATCCTCTCATAAGAAAACAAAATATGCATTTTTAACACAGAGCGAAATGATTCAATAAAACCCCTGGGGCTGCGGCATTAAATGTAAAATGTAAATGTGGCTGTGACGTATGAAGGAGGGAAATCCAAATGAAGACGGTGGGACTCAAACAATGTTTTTACAGCTTATATTTTCACTTTCTAAAGTGGAGGAAATTAACTGGAGGAAAAGCAAACGAATCAAGCCTCCATGCAATAGCCTGTTCGCGTGACAACGGAAGTGCTATCATTTAAATCCGGATTTATTAGCACAAATAAGAGCATACCTAGGGCCCAAACATCCACAGCTTTTAGGTCCTCTAAGGACAGCGATGATCCGCTTTGACGGAAAAGTTCCGGTGCTCGATAAGCGGGAGTTCCCCGGACAATATTTCTTGTCACCATGCGGCAGACACTGTTAGTCTGGTTTATGGCTGAGCGGCTTTCTCCAAAATCTGCAAGCTTGCAAATTATTGGCCTTGTCTGGAACATCTGCTCAACTTCTTGTTCGTCCTTTAAAGCACAATAGTGTTGGTTGGAGACAAGCACATTGGCTGGCTTGATGTCACGGTGGACGATCTCAAGGGCATGCAGATGTGCAAGTCCTGCCGCCGTTTCTCGGGCGATCCTTTCTTGAAAGGCAAACTGTTCGACTGCCTTATTGGAATGGATGTACTGAAGAAATTTATCAAGGCTGCTCACCTTTTGTGATACTCCGAATGGAGCAAAGTCGAAGTACAAATATTCGAGCATCATTGCGCACGGTTCGATGCTAGCGGCTTTGAACTTAACGACATGTTCACTTGTGATACCTTGAAGAATCTTCGCTTCTTTAAGAAACAGTCGCTTTTCATTGTCCTCGTCACTCAATAATTTCTTGATCACGACCTTCTCCCCCTTCGCTTTTGCAACAAAAACCAATCCAAAGGAGCCACGGCCGATTGTCTCCTCCTTGTCTTGTAGAAGACTCCAGTCAAACAGTGTTAGGCCCGTATAATCTTCGATAGAGGGTTTTTCGGAATTTACCCTCCCATTTAGGGAGGGCAATTTAAAAGCCATAGAATTCAACAATTACGACAAGCTATAGTCTACTTAAATATCGAATACAAAATTTCTCTGCACGTGGCGCGAGTGTAATTGCGACGTGGCGATTTCTATGCCAGCCGTCGGGTCAATTATCTTTGGTAAAACGTGTTAGTGTGAGTTAGTTAATGATAGCACTTCCGTTGTCACGCGAACAGGCTATTGCATGGAGGCTTGATTCGTTTGCTTTTCCTCCAGTTAATTTCCTCCACTTTAGAAAGTGAAAATATAAGCTGTAAAAACATTGTTTGAGTCCCACCGTCTTCATTTGGATTTCCCTCCTTCATACGTCACAGCCACATTTACATTTTACATTTAATGCCGCAGCCCCAGGGGTTTTATTGAATCATTTCGCTCTGTGTTAAAAATGCATATTTTGTTTTCTTATGAGAGGATGCATGATTTTTTTTTTGTTCCAAGCAGGTGAGATTTCGGGTGAAGAATCAGATCTTTGGAGTGAGCAAGTTTAAAATTCCAATTGACGATTAACACATACATGAAGTTGTTAAGCGTAATTTTATTCCTCTATTATTATTATTATTATTATTATTATTATTATTATTATTATTATTATTATTATTATTATTATTATTATTATTACTATTACTATTATTATTTTATTCTTTTGTCATTTTTTTTGCTATTCCGCCTTTTAGGGTTTGCAGTAATTTTCCGCCGTTCCGTCTTTTAGGATTCGCAGCAATTTTCCGCCATTCCGTCTTTTAGGGTTTGCAGTAATTTTCCGCCGTTCCATCTTTTAGGATTCGGGGTTATTTTCCGCCGTTCCGTCTTTTAGGGTTTGCAGTAATTTTCCGCCATTCCGTCTTTTAGGGTTTGCAGTAATTTTCCGCCGTTCCGTCTTTTAGGATTCGCGGCAATTTTCCGCCATTCCGTCTTTTAGGGTTTGCAGTAATTTTCCGCCGTTCCGTCTTTTAGGATTCGGGGTTATTTTCCGCCATTCCGCCGTTCCGCCATTCCGTCGTTCCGCGTTTTAGGGTCGCCCGTCATGAATTCTAGTTTCATAGTGTTTTCAGAATTCGTTTCTCCGTTATAACTTTCACCAAAACTATTAATCTATTGCCACAAAAAAAAAACAAACATAGAGTATGAATATATATGAATTTATTATATCTCTCAGTTAGTACGCGCGCTGTTTGTTTTGGTCGCCAAAATGACTCCAGAGATATAATAAATATCTTATTAACCTCGTTTTCTCGGTCCGTACTGTAAAATACGGATCCTCGTTTTTTCCCGTCGATTTATGGCCCAAGCGCGAAGCGCGCGGGCCATAAATCGACGGGAAAAAAACTCGGTCCGTATTTTACAGTACGGACCTCGAACTCGATTAATAAGAGGTATATATACACGGGTATGTCCACAGTTTATTTCGTCTTTTCAGCTCTACGTCGACCCCTTCTCTTCTCATACTCCCGAACCCTCTGCAGGTTGTGTGCGTCGGAGACTGACTATCCTTATGAGTCTCTTCCATTCGGCCCTGTTGCTCACGGTTGAGAGCCATTGATCTGTACAGGCCCGCAAATGATCCCGGCCCGCAAATGATCCCAGGACCGGAAATGATTATTACAAGTGCTAGCGCAGAAAAATAGAATGGCTTGGACTTGGACAGTACATGTAACTATACCTTTGGGGGTGTCTCGCGTCTAAACGATATAGCGCAGTCGGAATAAATTGTACATAGCTAAAACCCTATATCAAATTAAAGGTTATTGAGCTAGCTTTCAATCTATAAAAACGATTTTGTAGTAAAATGAAATGTAAATCTTTTGGGAACCTGGAAACACGAGCGCCTAAGTCGCCTTTAGTGAAGGCTACAAATCAAAGTGAGCGAATTTAGTATTTCGCTAATTTGATTTGCTCTTTTCAAGCGCATAAAATTCTTGTCTTTTCCCGCTGTCATTTATCTTGCACGTTTTTATTACTCCAAAGATGTACCGACTCCTGACCGACTAAAACACTCAGTTTTGGACTTTTGTTATCGTGGAGTTATTTATTACAAAAATCCGTGTTTGGTTGGACTGTTAAAACTTTATTTCTCGTTTAAAATCAGGGCATACTGAGGCGTTATAATAAAACTAGTAAGAAAAAGATATGTTACGGGTTTATTGTAATCCCTGACGTTGGATGGAATTTAGGTTCAAATCGTTCAAATACTGTTTTATGTTTTGTAATTTTGCTCATTTTGCTTGCGTTATCTTTAATAACAGTTGTGTTTTAAGGGAAGGACCAATAGAAATTACCGGAGAGGGAGGAGTTAAACAATTTTTGATGCATGGATTTTTCACGAATATTTTTTACGCACAACCTCTTGTAGGAATTTTCTTAGACAAGTCTTTCTTGCAGGAATTGCTCTTGGGGAAAAGTCACCCCCCCCCCCACCCCTCCCTCTCCAGATATTTCTAATGGTCCGCCTTAAAGAAAATAAAATGGATTATGTCAATCCACTCAATCCACTCTCCAAATTCGTGAGTCCCCACTTTTCCTCCTTTTATGGGAAAGCCATCATTTCCGGTCCTGGGATCATTTGCGGTCCAATTTGGGGATCATTTACGGTCCAGGGATCATTTGCGGGCCTGTACAGATCTAAGACATGGTCACACTTCAGTGCACTTTTGCGGGTGTCCTTGAACCGGAGCTTGGGTCGACCTACTGGGTGAGAACCATGAGCCAACTCACAGTAGTCACAGTACAGGAGCTCTTTTACCGGCCTGTCATCAGTCATCCAGTCGGCAAACATGTCCGAACCAGCGCAGACGACTCCTTACTAACTTCACCTCCATATCTTCAACGTCCACTCGCTGCAGCACCTCTTCATTGCTGATGTAGTCATCCCATTTGATGTTTAGTATGAGGCGTAGGTGACGCTGTTGTATTGTGCGGAGTTGCCTGCCTTCATGCCCAGTACAAGTTTCGCTGCCGTACATCAGAAGAAGCATTAAGCATTGGTTAAACACAGCAACTTTAGTCGAAACTGTGAGGTCATGTGAGTCGAACACTCTCTTACGCAATCGACCAAATGCACAAGATGTTGCTTGAATACGAGATGCGAGTTCCTCCTTCAAAGAGCAGTCACTGCTGACATGGCTGCCGAGGTACTTCTGAGCGGGTGACGTTAGCTAACTTAGTACCACCTATGAAGAACTCAGCTGTGTTGCCAATGCACGTAGTCTCTGTTTTAGCCGGGTTAATGCACAGACCCATCCTCTTAGCAACGTCGTTGTGGGAGGTCAATAACGACTGCAGACCCTCTGGCGTGTCACTAACAATCGCAATGTCATCAGCGTACTGAGCTTCTCGATCTGATGAACTCTGTAACGATTCTGGATTTTGCTTTTAGTCGATAGCAAGTCTGGCGTGTACATCTGTATACAGCTTCTTGATGATCCTTATAAACTTTAGTTGACAGCTAAGTTTGCCGAGGGCAATTAAACGAAGCTCGCGATTGACGTTATCGAATGCCTTGCAAAGTCCTGGAAGGCCTATGTACTAGCATCTGCTGACCGAAAATTCCGTCTATTGTACTTCTTCCGTTTCGGTACCCTGAATGCGACTGGGGATATATGAATTCCGCTAACAAACTGACAAAGAGTGCATCAGAGAAAGATAAGAGATTGGAAGTTCCCTCGAGTCCCTTTTACATACATACATACATACACACACATACACACACACACACATACATACATACATACATACATACATACATACATACATACATCATCATTCATACATACATAAACTTAATTTATTTAAGCTCGAATTTCAGAGTAGCTTGACAAGCTAATATTTCCGAGAACAAAATATTTGATAACGAAAAATTAAAATAGAAATTGCTATTAAATATTTACAATTAACTTATGTTAACTAATTATAAAATTGTCATCTACATACTGTCTACATATTTTATGAATTGGTTTTACTGATGTGCTTTTTTAAGTCTGAGAAGTTACATAACCTCAGTTATAAAATTGGGCAAAGAATTCCATTCTTTTCAGTGCCAGATAAGTAAAGGAGTAGAGACCAAAAGTTGTAGTTTTAGGTTTGGGCATTTCTAGTATATAGTTTCCACGCATGTTGTATGAAGTAGAACAGAACGAGAACATGTTTCTCATATAGGCCGGATAGCTAGTGAAAAATAGACTTTTGTACAAAGTAGTAAGGAATTTACAGGTGCGTTGATCATGAAGTCAGTGGAGACAGTTTACCCTGTCTAGCAGCACATTATAAGGCGATTCAATTTTTTGCAATTGGTTTTGTTAGTTAAGAGGGACAAGTAGCTATTAACCCTTTGGAGCCCAGTGTCCGATATATCGGACAGCAGAGTTGTCCGCAGTTATTTTAAGCAGCAGTCTCAAACAAAGTCGTTACCAGTCTCCAAACGATTATTTCAGCAAAAACACAAACACACGCCATTTCGGTTAGATTGCCGCTATTTTCGTCAAATTTTTTCGATTTTGTGGGGGTTTGTTGAAAAGACAGGATTTAAAGTCCACTTGTAAACATGAGTAGAAGGCCTGTGACATATAGCACGCAGGATGTGCTCGATTATTTGGAAGGAAATTTTGCTATTCCCGAAGATGGTTTTGAGTCTGACATCGAGGGATTTGAAAGTGAAAGTGACGACGATTTGGAGCCAGAAATTATTCCGCATGCGGACCTTATGGAGCCAGATTATGAAATTGACTTGAGAAATGTTGTCATGGAAGACGAAGAAGCCGATGACACAGATAATTGTGAGTCTAGTGCAGCTATTGCTAAGTGCAACTATTCGTTCGAAGGTTTAGAATGGACAGATGCACCTGAAGAGGTACCAGCTATTCCTGAGTTTAGAGAGAATGTTGGGCCAGCTGTAGCATGCTCTGCTGAAATGTCTCCATTGGGTTACTTTCTCGTCCTTGTTGACAACCACATGTTGACTTCAATTGTTCGAGAAACAAACAGGTTTGCAATCCAATGCCTTACGGCGAATGGAAAAGATCCTAACTCATGGGTAGCAGTGACTTTAGAGGAGCTAAAAGCTTTTCTAGGTTTGATTATTGCCATGAGCATCCATTCTTTGCCTTCTCTGAGAGATTATTGGAAGGATGACTGGGTTTTAGGTGTCCCTGAATTTGCAAAAGTGATGCCAAGGAACAGATTTCTGGATATAAATAGATATTTACATCTAAATGATAACTCGAAGATGCCAACACGTGAATCTCCTGATGTGGATAAACTTTTCAAACTAAGGCCATTCCTGGAAAGCTTACAAGCTAATTTTACTCACTGCTATAATCCTCACAAGGAACAAGCCATTGATGAAGCAATGATTAAATACAAAGGTAGGACTTCTCTCAAACAGTATATGCCAATGAAACCCATCAAACGTGGTATAAAAGTGTGGTGTAGAGCAGATAGTCATTCAGGATACTTGTGTGACTTTGACATATACACTGGACGTCATCGTGATGGTATTCAGAGGGGGCTGGGCTACTCCGTTGTCACCTGCCTTTGCCGGGGAATAGAGGGAAAGTGGTACAATGTCTACTTTGACAATTTTTTCACATCATATCCTCTGCTAGAAGATCTTTATTGTAAGAAAATTCTAGCTTGTGGAACTGTTAGACAGGGACGAAAAGAATTCCCTGCAGTTCTTTTTGACAAGAATACAATCAAAACAATGAAAAGGGGAGAGACGGTCTGGAGGATGAAGGTTCCTATCCTTGCTCTAACATGGATAGACAACAAACCAGTGACCATTTCTGGCACAACAACTGGCATTCCTGAAGAGCAACTACCTGAAGTGCAAAGAAGGAAAAAAGATGGCACCCTTGAGAATGTTGCCTGTCCTCCCATTATTTCAACTTACAACTGCTACATGGGTGGAGTTGACAAAAATGATCAAATGAAGTCTTATTATGGCATTAACATATCTGGAAAGAAATGGTGGACAATGGTTTTCTTTGACCTCATTGACAGGGCAATATTCAATGGAAAAGTATTGTTCAATGAATCCCCCCACACTTCAAGAAAAAGCTTGAAGGATTTCAAGGTTGATTTAGCGAAGTTGCTCATTGGTAACTTTTGTTCTCGACGAAAGCGTGGGAGGTCCTCTCTCGATAATCAACAAGCAAGGTTTGTGGAGAGGCATTTTCCTGACTTCCTGCCAATGAATGACAATGGGAGGAGGATGGAGAGAAGATGTGTCATTTGCTCTGGGGCCAACATCAGGAAAAAAACAAGCTATTATTGCCCTGACTGTGATGTTGGACTATGTGCCGCACCTTGCTTTCGCATGTATCATCAACGTTGAAAGTTATGTTGAGGTCATCAACTGAACTATTTTACTGATGTAATGCTTCTTTGTTCTTTGAACTTTAACCAATAGCATTAAATCCAGCTCATCTTAAGGAACAGTGAGATTTTGAGACATTTTCTGAAACTTAGAGAATTATTGCGCAACTACCCAGTTGTCTGAAATCAGGCATAGAAAATCTTGAGGTTGAGTAAATTTCTTAAATGTAGAACCAAAAGAATCCCTGATAGTTAATCAATCAATCTGTGTGGTTATTGGAATTTTCATGTTTATTTTTTGACCTCCATGGCTATTTAATTATTTTATTTGAATATGACGTAACACAGAAGTTAATAATTAAACTGTTATAATGGTATCATATCACATCAGATACCTTGCTAAAATCACTCAAAATAAATTGCAATTATTAAGGATCCTAATACTTTTTACAGAATGTGATTATACTAAAAAGCTAAAAAGATATGATAGTTTTATCTTGCTTCGTTTAAGTTTTAAAAAATCCTTTAAAATTAATTTGGGCTCCAAAGGGTTAAAGTGTAGATAACAAAATCCAAGGTCGTGGAAGTAAACTGAACAAACTGACTGCAGCTGCGTTACAATGTTATTTTGTTTACGTCATTGCGTCTAAGTGGGTTTGGTAGCGCATGCGCAAGTGCATATCAAAAGGAAGTCAGTTTCAACGTGCTCGCTCTGATATAGTCAAAAATACGAAGTGAGAGAGGAATTTGACGGTAGCTTATCCTGATGATATTCAACAGTAAACAGCATCCAATGAGAACGCCGGATTTCTAACGAACGTTAAATCTGCATGACCTTCATCGTTGTATATTCTTCAAGTTAAAAGATTCCAAGTATTTCCGTATTAACACACGCAGTACTTAGGGACGGACCATTAGAAAAGTGATGGGGGGGTGGGGAATTTTCAGGTTGCACGAATTTTTTTTTTTCACTCACTGCTTGTGTAGGAATTTTTTTCAGGTGAACCCCTCTGCACGAATCTTTTTTACTACGTGTAAAAAAGTCACAATTGGACCTTCCTTCTGCATGTATTTTTTTTTTTACCTTCTTCTTTGCATGAATTTTTTTCTTGGCATTTTCCCTTGCATGAATTTTTTTTTGTTTTATCCCCCCCCCCCTCATCACTTTTCTAATGGTCCGTCCCTTATTGCACTACATTACGGTTACTGGCTTTAACACACTACATAAAATGGTCACACTGCTTCGTACTATTCACAACTGAGCAACTCTGTATAAAAGTTAGAACCACACTGTATAGTAAAACAAACAGTAGCACAGTACAGTACTGTTCAGTAGCTTTACAAAGAATGGTCACACTGCATGAGTTTGATCCACAGATGAAGAAGTTAGAACCACACTGTATAGTAAAACAAACAGTAGCACAGTACAGTACTGTTCAGTAGCTTTACAAAGAATGGTCACACTGCATGAGTTTGATCCACAGATGAAGAAGTTAGAACCACACTGTATAGTAAAACAAACAGTACCACAGTACAGTACTGTTCAGCAGCAATTTCTGAGTCAGTAGAAGACAGTTCTCTGACAATGTCGAAGTGAGAAGAGAACTGCCCGACCAGTAGTGTTTCAAAACTTTTATTTTGGGCTGTTTTTTCCTCTGTATGATACTACATTGCGGGCTTCAGTGTTGTGTGACAACGAAAAAAGGCCATTAATAGATCCTCATTATTGAGTCGTTCATCGTCACTTTTTTGGCTATTTTTGAGGTATACTCCATGCCATTCAGTATTCAGATTTTAGATTTTTTTTGCGTTTTTTTTTTCTTGTTCCTCATTTTTTTAATTAGCGTGACTGAGCTGTTTGTTTGTAAGTGTTTGTTAAAATCACAAGCCACGGCTAGTTACAAAAGGCAAGTGCGGATGGTTCCTCATTCTAATTTCTTTCGGCCTTTCTTTCATCAATGAAATACTTTAATTAAAGACGCGTAGTCAATCGAACCGAAACCGAACCAAAAATCAACAGGGCAAAAAATTGGCGGTCGCACGGTCGCCAGTGGCGAGTTAAAACTGACCAGGGCTACCAAAAGTTAACTGAGGTTTGAATGCTGGATGTGCGACTATGCTACAGAATTTTGAAAAGTTGCAATGTAAATTATGCGAAGTACAAAGTTAAAAATAAAACTCAACATGTAGTTTACCACTGAGTTTTTAGTTCTGAAGTGGTAATTCCGAGCCGTTTTAACAGTGATTTCACGAGCGATCCACATTCACAACATATAGACGCCATTTTGATTTTGTGATTGCCACGTGACTCTAACCAAAAAAAATCGCGGGCTACTTCATTTTGGGATGGGCCACTAAGAATTCAAAGAAACTGGCCTGACTGACCACCAAGCACTGGAGTTAATTTTTAGCCCTGAAATTAATCGAACTTAATCGAACTCAATCGTTCGATCATAGTTAGTCTCCTCTGGTTCGATTGGAGTTCGATTGCTTGGGTAATCGAACATAATCGAACTGGAACTCAGTTGGGTGAGTTCGATTAATTTTGATTACCGAACTCAATCGACGCGTTTGGTTCGATTTTGTTCGGTTGAAAAGTAAAACGGCATACAACAACTGATAAGCATTCAGTCCCAATAGAATTGGAAGGATTTCACTCTTTCACCGAGTTTTAGCTAGAGGAACAAGTGTGAGAGATATATAAACAGTTTAATTAACTAAAATCTTTATTGTCTAGGTGAGTCTGGTCTTATGTTCGATTGTTGAAGTGTTCGATGGCGTTCGATTGATAAGCCGCTTCAATTATCGAACGTTCCATTTTCTTCATTGCGTTCGATTGGTAAAATTTTGGGTGAGTTCGATTTAGCTCGATTGCCGAACCAAATCGAACTCAATCGAGCGATTGAGTTCGATTACCGAAAGTTCGATTGGTACACAGTAGTAAAAAAATCGAGAATCGACTTTGCACTTTGCATATTATGTGGATCTATAATCCCTATTGGGATGTGAATGCAAGAGAGCGAAACTGTTGCCAACAGCGTTGTTGTGAGCCCATAACATATCACATAGGCATTTAAACAATAGAATTAAGATGCCTCTAGAAAATAATTCATTCATAACCACAAATGCCCTGTGGGAGATGTTTCGGATGACCCAAATCGTCTTTTGCAGAAGTTTTACGGATCCGCAATAAACGAGCTCTCTCAACTACCTTTAATTTGGAGCAAAAGACGGGAAAGAAAAGGTTTGAATATCCAATTGAACAGTGCGAGCCATCATTGTTGTGTGTTGTCTAATGGCGCTTTGTATTCGGTTCAAATGAACATTCCCATGTCCGCCAACACCAACTGAGAGAACAGGTAAGGAAGTTCGACTTGATTTTGCGTTATTTTCGCTCCGCGCTCCATACGACTCTCATGAAAGCTAAGTTAAACAGTTTTGGGGACCATAGTTTTGGGAACTTCAAGGTAACTCATTCGGCTATGTTAGGAATGCCACACTTAAAATATTACCGTTTCTTCGTCAATTCCGACTCAGAGCTAAATTACACAACGAACCAGCAAAACATGCGAAATATTCAGTGGAAAGTTCCACAAAATTCATATTCCGACGTTGATAAGGCTAAATGATTCAGCTTTTATTAGTTTACTGTATTTGCTTGAAAACATCGGTCGAGATGTAGTTGCGTGTTGTTTCTTGCACAATAAAACAAATTCTTTAGAATGCAAATTTCTTTGAGGAAACGTTAGTCAATTAAGCTGGCAAACTGACCTAAAAATATTGAGTCAATATTTAGATTCCTCTGAAACTTTTAAAACATATTAAAACATCGTTTATTTTCGCATTTGTATTTTTGTAGAATGAGTAGAACCCGCGCAATAGTTTATTGAATCGCGCAGTCCACTTAAGGGTTTCGGAATTCAAAAATCTAATAGCTATATGCATATTTGTGTGATTACGGCAATGTTATTGTAATCGCAAGTTTAATTTAAGAGTTTTTTCTTCTGTATGGGATGAACCGTCTTCTTTAATACGCAACGATCTACGAGATTTTTTCTTGTTTGTTTTTATTTACGCCAAGGCATAATTTTGCGAGATGAAATGGTATGCTACTCAATTTGAAACGCGGTAACCCAAGAGGGAGGATCATGTGTTCATTTCCACGCACTTAGAACTTCGTTTTCTTCGCGCTCATCTGTGCTTTTATATCATTCTGGAAGAATTCAGTTTTTAACTTTCGTTTTCAGCTTTGGACTCAATCATGTGATTGGAAAACTAAACTCATAATCATTGAACATTTTAGCAAGCTGCTCAACTGAACCGCTCTGATTCGGAAGCCGGCATAATTTGGTTAACTAACTGTGGAGACTGTTCGACAAACAGCTTACACTTTAAAGTACATTTGTTTTCGACATCGGCATGTGTGTTTTGGAACAAACAGCTGCGAATAAAGCTACCAACTTACTCCAGCTTGAGGGGGAAAATTGAATTAAGTTTGTTTGAAATCTCAAATATTTGAATTGCTTGAGCAATTAAACCAACCTGTTTATCAACTTATTGTGACTTATTGCAAGTCAATATTTGCTTGGTATGGACAACGATAATTATTTAGACATGTCGTTTAGTAAATAGAAGAATCATAAAAGGCTTCAAAAGGCTAGACATGAGAGAATTCACTTTAGGGATTAGTTCGTGCTTGTATCTGTCGCCAATTGAGGCAAACGTAACACAAGTATTTTCAGTTGCTTTAAAGTTAATAAAACCTAAAAAAACAGTTGGTAAAATTATTATAAAACTGTGATGAGGCTTTTGTCGTTGTCTTTGTTTGATGGCAAGAATAGAACATGACGATAACACAGTATATTTAACAAGTACAACTTTGCAAGTATTTTGATATTGATAGGGCTGGGGAAGTATTGTACTGATCTATGATTTTTCTCCGTGATCGTCGAACCGTTCGCTGCAAGATATCCTTGTTTAGACAATTGAGTTCTTCAAAAGCAAAATTATTTGTATGCAAAATTTATTCGGAATAAAAAGCTACATAAGTAAACTTCGTTTGAGTTTGCGCCAAACTGAAGTAGTACTTGCATAGCCACCAATTCGAACTGATTTTCTGAGATTAACCAACGTATAAATACATTAAAAATATGTTAAAATTGAGGATACCAGGGAAGATTATAAATATAAAAGCAAACCTGTACTTGCCAAGGCAAGAAGTCACAGTTTCAAATCAAGATATAAAATAATCTAGCTACTATTACGTAAGTTTTGATTTACATTGTAAGGCGCTTAATGATCTGCTATTTAAAAAGCGCGGAGGACTGAGTAGATGAGATTTTTTGCAACAGCAAGACCGGCTTGTTATCGCTTTTGATTTAAATTGTTGTCAGCTTAAGTACAAAGGTGAATTGCTAAGGCCATGTAAAACGTTTGTAAACTTTTTCACCCTGTGAAAAAGTTTCAAAGATTCTGAGAGCGAAATTATTTTCACTGAACTCATGATCTAGCGCACCAGTAAGGTTAACCTGTTTATCGCCCTTACAATGTTCGGAAAAAGCAAATGAACGAAAAAGGTTTTCCAGCGAAACAACAAGGGGAAGTTTTTATAATTTCAGTGACAATGACAACCTGAGAGAACTTCAGTTAGCAATGGAGAAGCAAGTGCTTTGTTGTAAAAAACAAATGGTGCATTCTCAGTCCTTCTCTCTACTTATGGATAAAGAATAACGCAAAATGTTAAGAAGGGTGCAACGAAACCACTCGCTTTTCCTGCTGTTCTACTTTATATTTTATGGGGTCAACTGTTATGAATAAAACGAGAACGAGTATGCTGTTTGTTAAAAAAAACATTTAATGGGCTATTTCATGCGGTCTTTCATTCTCTAACGAACATAATCCAACGATTGCTATTGAGGTTGATGACGTGTCCATCAGTGTACCCAAGCCCTTTCCAGAATGAGTTTTAACTTCCTAAAATCACTCGCCAACCAAACTTACAAACAACGTATGATCGTCATAGGCTTAGAACGAACAATCGAGAAACAAAACTGCCGAATCTAAACCTCTAAGAATCTAAAGCTTCATCTTCCAACACTGAATTGAAATAATCGTTGAGGAATTTGCGGAGTTCTGAATATGCAACTTTTGAGATTTATTGTTAGTGTTCTTTTATACTCGTCATGCGTATGATACCTGTGCTAATGGACTAACCGGCCCCCTGTGCTCAAGTTTGCAAGTCTCATAAGATTTCAATTTGCAGTGCGTCAGTGCATAGATTTGACAAACCCACACAATTTGTTTCAAACGCGGTTGCCGTTAAGCCAGATCTTATGACAGACAGAGAATATTTAAAAGTGCTAAATCAAAAACTGCCAGGTCCACTTGAAGAACAGATTTCTAATTAAAAGAAATCATTCGGTAGTAATAAAGGATTTATTTGTTTTATTGTAGAGAATTGGTCATAGGTCGCGTTATGACATATATGAAACACAGTCACCTTGGCTATGTGACCAACGGAGTAGCGTCGATGGTCTAAAATAAGCCTTAAAAATAACCCGCTGAATATGTTTACCGCTATTATGAACTTGTGATCAACCGAGAAAGCAGGTAAAAGGGAAACAGATTCACACATATATTTATTTATTGTTTCGCAAGTGACAGATTTATCACCGAAGAACTGATGGTTCAGTAAAAAAGCCAGATCATGAAGGCTTTTATAACCAAACTTGCTACAAGCCACAGTTTCAGTTTCTCGTAACAGTTTAAGTGACCTTCGAGTATCTCTGTTCAATGCTAACGTGAAAAGTCTAGAATGTTTTGGTAGGTGCACACCTAAAATTTTCACTGAATGTTCGGGACTCGGAGTCATGCTATAAAAACTGACTTAAGCTTTTGTGTCGGTTTATTTTAAATATAACAGCGCTTTTCTCGTGATTTGCGAATGTAGTAATATTTATCAATTTTTAGGCGTGTCGGCATAATTAATGGTGTTTCCTTGCTTTAAAGGGAGTTATACCGATTTTGACATTTTCTTAGGCAAGGTTTTTATTATAGCTCACAACAGGAGATCCAGTACTACAGAGTCATCTATTAATCATTGGTGACTATTTTCTTGTCAAGCGCATCTTGTGATGAGGTCCTCAAGACAAAAAGCATAAGACTGTTGCACTAAATACGATAAGCCTTAATATTCCTTTACTTTGCTCATATCTCATTCCACCGATTCCACCATATTTATCATGAGACTAACGAAATAAAAAGGTTAAGAACTAAAGTCCTGTATAAACAAATTTGTGCTGGATAATAAATCAAACAGATGAGCCCTCGCTCTAAGACCTCTAATAGCAAATGCAAAAGGCAATTGTAGATAACTCCATACTTTGAAGTTTTCCTGCAGGACTTCTTAAGCTACATTCCAGTCCTCTTCAATAATGCGTGTATGGTTTACAGGCATTTAGAAGTCACTATAGATACTGTTGATCAAGAAATCTGTAAAAAAAACCTAGTTTACTTCAATGTCGTTTTGTATTGTGTGACGTCCGCAACCCATCATAAGGAGCTTTCTTCTTCCTTATATTCTTGATGACGAGCGTTTTGACAGACTGAGTTTTTTTTTGGAGAAACGCCCAGTTCGCAAGAAACGATGGTATTTTCGCTGAAGTTTGCACATTTTGGCAAAAGCAATATACCATCTATACTGTAGCTGCCAAGTAAGCTGTGTGCAAAAAATATTTGTCCTCCATATTTCATTTTCCCGTAGTAAAGTACAATCAATTTGCAATCGCATAACGCCCTTCAGCAATCGCGAACATCATCGCACACTGCAAACAGGTTAGCGGTCTTGATGGAGGTGGGTTGGTTTTCAAAACGTCTGTTCCTAGCAAAGAAACCCCAACTTGACCAACCCTTTGCAATGATTTGAAGCAGTATTACAAAACTAGACAAGCTCTCAGATGAGGCGAAGTGCCAAGAACCTGTTTCCAAAAAACGCCCGATGCACGAAGTGGTAATAGGGAAGAGGATACTCCTAGTAATGGACTCCTGCTGACGTTTAGTTTCACAAAACGAACAAAGGATGTTTCTTGTTTTAACCCTGGTTTAACTTCGACTTCGATCTGTGCATGCCTTCGTTGATCACCTTTTTCTGGATGTTTGAAACCCCGATGAAGCCGAAAAGCTATTTTGATCAACGTAAAACATTGCATTGAGACAAGAATTCTCTTGAAACTCTTCTAAAACCATGGTAGTGTACTATACAGTGTGGTTCTACCTTTTACATCAGTGGACCAAACCATGCTGTGACCATTCTTTGTAAAGCTACTGAACATTACAGTACTGTTTTACTGTCTGTTTTCCGATGCCTTACGTGATGTTAACCATGTTTTTCATTTGTGGATCAAACCAAGTAATGCCGGAGACCGTTTTTTGGAAAGATATTAAAACGTTATGTATTATGATGTTGTCTATTTTACCTCTCAGTGATTCCATTTTTCTCATAACATTCTTTTTTATTTATTTATTTATTTATTTTTGATTTATTTATAATCTATTAATATATTTCAGCCTTTTGAAAACCTCTGGCTTTAGTGGAGTTAACTAATCCCGTTCGCTAAAGCAAATAGAAGAATGAAGTCCTTTTGGCTGGCGACATTTACCGTGGTTCTGCATTTTTTGACTTTAACAAATGGTAAGTAAACAGTGGACTTGATGGAGCCGAGTTCCGTTAACGCCGGTCTCACCTTCTGTGAAATCCCCGTAGTTTTTAAAGGTGTTTGTAGTTCATTTCTACTACAATTCCACTTGAGCGGTGCGCGGTGCGTCAGTAAAAACGAATGAAAAAAAAACTGAAATTTCTTAAATAGTTGGTCTGCTTCTAAAGAAGAGGCAGGGAGCTAAATTTATTAGCGAGTAGGGGAGGAGTCACACTGTGTCACACCAAGGGCTATGTTTTGATGAAAAACACTTTTCTTTCGGATAAGCCGTGAGCGAGGATGGGGGGGGGGGGGGGAGAGGGGAGGTAGCAAATATAAACCAGTACGATTTTATGTTACCATGATACAAAAACAAAAGCTAAAATCACGGTGTAGGCAGGGTACACCTAACAGACTAATATTGGGTAGGAAACACTTCGACATTAATTCTTCATTCTCTTTGAAACTTTTTAGGTGCTTGCCTTGATTACCCAAGAAACCCAGTTGGGATATCCTACGAGCTTAGATTCACAGTTGCGTTCATAAGCGATTCCGAAATAAGTAACAGTACTAATAATGGCACAAACGAAGCAAAATCTGGCCGGTTACATCACGAGTCAGGCGCATGGTGTGCCTCCAATAATGACGATGATCCATACCTTGAGATCGATCTTGGCATTGACTACGTAATTTGTGCTGTTGAAGTTCAAGGACTTACAGGGGACACTTCCACATTTACAAACTTCACATTATCTTACCACGCCAATGGAACCACAACCTTTACAGATTTGGACCAGGTAATGAACAACAACAAACCCAATTTCTTGTACCAATCACAAATCATTAACTTGATTTACAGACTATAAACTTAATAAAGTAAATAAAGGAGTATCGACTTCCTAAAATAACTATTAAATAGATTTAGGCAAACCTAAAAGCGGAGCTCCTCACACAGTCCCTCCAAAAACGCTTGAAAACTTGTAGGAAGAAAATCTTTCCTCCAAAACCGCTATGAATAATCCGCTTTTTCAGCAAAACATTGTAGACTGCTGTAGACTGCTGGCTGTACTGTAGGTTGTGTAGCCGCGGCAAGCAGCTAAAAACGCCCGCGAAAAACAAAGCCTCGTTTCGGTTTAAGACCTTCTAAATATCCCGGATGACTATGGCCGCCATGTTGGGGCAACGTCGTCGTCGTCGTCGTCGTCGACGCTAGGCGCACGCGCCCGCGAGCCATGCTGGTACCCACGATGACCATGGAAACTGAAACGCGTGGTTTTCTCAATTTATATCCTCGCACGGTAGTTATGGGGCTCCGCTCTGCGGCTCTTCGAGCCGCTGTGGAGCTCCGCTAATATCCCAAATCCTGGCTAGACAATGAATGAAGGAGGTGACCATTTTATGGAAAGTTACTGAAACTGAAGTATTGTACTGTGGTACTGTATGCTTTACTATATAGTGTGGTTCTAACATTTTCATCCCTGGATCAAACCATGCAGAGTGACCATTTTTTGAAATGCTACTGAACAGTACTGTACTGTGGTACTGTTTGTTTTACTTTACAGTGTGGTTCTAGCTTTTTCATCTGTGGATAAAACCGTGCAGTGCGGTGACCATTCTTTGTAAAGCTACTGAACAGTGCTGTACTGTGATAAAGTTTGTTTTACTATACAGTGTGGTTCTAGCTTTTTCATCTGTGCATAAAACCGTGCAGTGCGGTGACCATTCTTTGTAAAGCTACTGAACCGTACTGTACTGTGGTACTGTTTGTTTTACTATACAGTGTGGTTCTAACTTTTTCATCTGTGGATCAAACAATGCAGTGTGACCATTCTTTGGAAAGCTACTGAACAGTGCTGTACTGTGATACAGTTTGTTTTACTATACAGTGTGGTTCTAACTTTTTCATCTGTGGATCAAACAATGCAGTGTGACCATTCTTTGGAAAGCTACTGAACAGTACTGTACTGTGGTACTGTTTGTTTTGCTATACAGTGTGGTTCTAACTTATTCATCTGTGGATTAAACCAGGCAGTGTGACCATTCTTTGAAAAGCTACTGAACAGTACTGTACTGTGGTTAATTATATATATATAATTAATTAATTGCATGCATGTGATTCTAGCTTTTTCATCTGTGAATCAAACCAGGCAGTGTGACCATTCTTTGAAAAGCTACTGAACAGTACTGTACTGTGGTTAATTATATATATATAATTAATTAATTGCATGCATGTGATTCTAGCTTTTTCATCTGTGAATCAAACCATGCAGTGTGACCATTCTTTTTAAAGCTACTGAACAGTGCTGTACTGTGATACAGTTTGTTTTACTATACAGTGTGGTTCTAACTTTTTATCTGTGGATCAAACCATACAGTGTGACCATTCTTTGTACAGTTTGTTTTACTATACAGTGCGGTTCTAGCCTTTTCATCTGTGGATAAATCCGTGCAGTGCGGTGACCATTCTTTGTAAAGCTACTGAACAGTGCTGTACTGCGATACAGTTTGTTTTACTATACAGTGTGGTTCTAGCTTTTTCATCTGTGCATAAAACCGTGCAGTGCGGTGACCATTCATTGTAAAGCTACTGAACAGTGCTGTACTGTGATACAGTTTGTTTTACTATACAGTGCGGTTCTAGCTTTTTCATCTGTGGATAAAACCGTGCAGTGCGGTGACCATTCTTTGTAAAGCTACTGAACAGTGCTGTACTGTGATACAGTTTTTTTTACTATACAGTGTGGTTCTAACGTTTTATCTGTGGATCAAACCATGTAGTGTGACTATTCTTTGAAAAGCTACTGAACAGTACTGTACTGTGATACACAAGAAATTGGATAAATCAAACGAGTTGATTAAGTAAGTTATACCACCGTAAGGTGAATGGGAGGTGCTGACGTTTCGAGCGTTAGCCCTTCGTCGGAGCGAATGCGCTCCGACGCAGTCGCTCCGACGAAGGGGTAACGCTCGAAACGTCAGCACCTCTCATTCACCTTACGGTGGTATAACTTACTTAATCAACTCGTTTGATTTATCCAATTTCTTGTGTTTCAATTTCCCACCGACGCAGCACCAGTTTCTTTAGAAACTATCCCCAATGTACTGTGATACAGTTTGTTTTACTATACAGTGTGGTTCTAGCTTTTTCATCTGTGGATAAAACCGTGCAGTGCGGTGACCATTCTTTGTAAAGCTACTGAACAGTGCTGTACTGTGATACAGTTTGTTTTACTATACAGTGTGGTTCTAGCTTTTTCATCTGTGGATAAATCCGTGCAATGCGGTGACCACTTTTTGTAAAGCTACTGAACAGTGCTGTACTGTGATACAGTTTGTTTTACTATACAGTGCGGTTCTAGCTTTTTCATCTGTGGATAAAACCGTGCAGTGCGGTGACCATTCTTTGTAAAGCTACTGAACAGTGCTGTACTGTGATAAAGTTTGTTTTACTATACAGTGTGGTTCTAGCTTTTTCATCTGTGCATAAAACCGTGCAGTGCGGTGACCATTCTTTGTAAAGCTACTGAACCGTACTGTACTGTGGTACTGTTTGTTTTACTATACAGTGTGGTTCTAACTTTTTCATCTGTGGATCAAACAATGCAGTGTGACCATTCTTTGGAAAGCTACTGAACAGTGCTGTACTGTGATACAGTTTGTTTTACTATACAGTGTGGTTCTAACTTTTTCATCTGTGGATCAAACAATGCAGTGTGACCATTCTTTGGAAAGCTACTGAACAGTACTGTACTGTGGTACTGTTTGTTTTGCTATACAGTGTGGTTCTAACTTATTCATCTGTGGATTAAACCAGGCAGTGTGACCATTCTTTGAAAAGCTACTGAACAGTACTGTACGGTGGTTAATTGAATATATATAATTAATTAATTGCATGCATGTGATTCTAGCTTTTTCATCTGTGAATCAAACCATGCAGTGTGACCATTCTTTTTAAAGCTACTGAACAGTGCTGTACTGTGATACAGTTTGTTTTACTATACAGTGTGGTTCTAACTTTTTATCTGTGGATCAAACAATGCAGTGTTACTATTCTTTGAAAAGCTACTGAACAGTACTGTACTGTGATACCGTTTGTTTTAATATACAGTGCGGTTCTAGCTTTTTCATCTGTGGATAAAACCGTGCAGTGCGGTGACCATTCTTTGTAAAGCTACTGAACAGTACTGTACTGTGATACAGTTTGTTTTACTATACAGTGTGGTTCTAGCTTTTTCATCTGTGGATAAAACCGTGCAGTGCGGTGACCATTCTTTGTAAAGCTACTGAACAGTGCTGTACTGTGATACAGTTTGTTTTACTATACAGTGTGGTTCTAGCTTTTTCATCTGTGGATAAAACCGTGCAGTGCGGTGACCATTCATTGTAAAGCTACTGAACAGTGCTGTACTGTGATACAGTTTGTTTTACTATACAGTGTGGTTCTAGCTTTTTCATCTGTGGATAAAACCGTGCAGTGCGGTGACCATTCATTGTAAAACTACTGAACAGTGCTGTACTGTGATACAGTTTGTTTTACTATACAGTGTGGTTTTAGCTTTTTCATCTGTGGATAAAACCGTGCAGTGCGGTGACCATTCTTTGTAAAGCTACTGAACAGTGCTGTACTGTGATACAGTTTTTTTTACTATACAGTGTGGTTCTAACTTTTTATCTGTGGATCAAACCACGCAGTGTGACTATTCTTTGAAAAGCTACTGAACAGTGCTGTACTGTGGTACAGTTTGTTTTACTATACAGTGTGGTTCTACCTTTTTCATCTGTGGATCAAACCATGCAGAGTGACCCTCCCTGGAAAAGCGGCTGAACTATACACTACTATACTTTACAGAGGATATTACATGGTCGCGCGGCGACACAAAAGTTCTCTTTGAAAAGATATTGCGCGAACGAGTAAAATATTCTTCAGTATGAGAAGAGAAATTTGGTTTCTCCAAGCGGCCATATAATTTTCTTTATAATTGCATAAAACTTAGTGATGTACTCAGTTGTAGCAAATCGATAAAAACACTTCCCCGTCAACTTGATGATATCACATATTTACGAATATCATTTTTATAAATTTGCCAACACTCGGCATACCACTCAAATTACTTCAAAAACCTACTGTACTTTGCTGTGGTTTGTTTATTATACAGCGTGGTTAACTTTCGCTCCTGAGGGTAGCAGTACCTAATTTAACAAATCAGTGGAAAGATGCAGTACTGTACTGTTTAACACGTTTGCGTTTTTTCTTTTATAGAATTTTACTGGTACATCACCCGATGGATCTGTAGTTGAAAGTCATCTACTTAATTCAAATATAACTGCTCGGGTTGTCCGTTTCAAGCCCGAGAACGCGAGTATGTGTATGAGGGTAGAGATGTACGGGTTACCAAGTAAGTTAGTCATAATCGGTATCCTGTGGCACAGGCCTTCTCCACGCGAGGGGGCAACGTCTACATACTGTATGGGTTAAATATGTTTGTGCAACGGGGTAGGCTGTGCAGGTTCTATAATGTTTACCTGTGTTGGTACTATGTTGGTTAGATGTGATCCGTTAATAGTGTAACTAAAATGTATCAGAGCGTAAACTCCCGGGTAAACGAAAAACAAATAATCTGTGAAAACCTGTTTGGCCGTTAGTATGATGTATATTTTATGTGAAGATCTGAGTTCCATGATTGCATGGATTTTTATGTTATTGCGCTAATTCGATCGGATTGTGTTATTGCCATTGGCACAAAAAAAATCAAATTAACGGCTGTTCTTTAATTTGAGGAAGTATTCGTTTGTTTCACATGTTTATATGTATAGGTAATCAAATGATTTCGTGTGCAATTTGGAGTAAATGAGTAAAAAGAAAATATTTCAGACTCAAAAACTTGCATGAGCCTGTAGGGCTCGTGCAATTTGTTGTCTTGCGAGTGCTTATTTATTCCAAATTGAAAACCAAACCATTTGATTACTTGTTAATAATGTACATGCAAAAATTTAATATCAAATTTCTGCCCTGTTTGGGATTTTAAAAAATTGACAGGCTCTCAACCAATCAGCGCGTTGAAATGTTTGCATGTACGTTATTAAGTACAGTCGACTCCTCGAACCTTCAAGGGAAATTGAAAAAGGTTCGAGTTATCGGGAGTTCGAGTTATCGAGGGTAAAATTTTAAAGAAAAGGACTTAAAGGGAAACAAAAATTGCTTCGAGTTAGCGGGAGGTTCGAGTTATCGAGGGTTCGAGTTATCAGAAGTCGACTGTATAAAATTTAGTACCCAGCAAGGTATACATTTGTCGATTAGTTGGAACCGCACTGTTTATTAACCACAATAAGAATAGTCTTGCTGCATAGTTTGAACTACAAAATAACACAGTACAGTAAAACAAATAGTACCGCAGTACAGTACTGTTCAGTAGCTTTCCAAAGAATAGTCACACTGCAGGGTTTGATTCACAGATGAAAAAGTTAGATCCACACTGTATAGTAAAACAAACAGTACCACAGTACAGTAATGTTAAGTAGCTTTCCAAAGAATGGTCACACCGTATGGTTTGATCCACAGATGAAAAAGTTAGAACCCCACTGTATGGTAAAACATTGAACAGTTCCACAGTACAGTACTGTTCAGTAGCTTTCCAGAGAATGATAACACTACGTGGTTCACTCTTTCCCGGATAAATCAGTTGTGACTCAAATGTTGATTTTTCTTAGGTTGAGTGTTGAATATTGACCTATTTTTCTTGTCAGCTGGTGTAGACGTTGTGTGCGAACGTTACCAAATGGACATATCAATCGACACAACAATTCACAATAATCTGAACGAGAGTGATCTAAACTTGTTGGATCCAAACTGTAAAGCTGACCTGGAGGATGAACTCATCGAACTCGACGCATTTCTTGGTCTTTGTAATTCGACGCTGGTCTTTTCTATTGACCGAGAAACATCATTTTACATGAACCAAGTGTTGGAGAATTCCACGGTCATTTTTAACATTATCTGTGCCTATCAGATCGACCCTCTTATGGTGACGGGTACGTAGTTTGAATTTATTTGCTTGTTGTTTTATTGCTTTTGTTACCTTGTTCATTAATTTGTTTATTTTGATTAACTGGCAAATCATTTAGACCCGTAAATATGAGTTACTGTATGTCGAAATTGAGACAAGAACATCTGCAGAGTATTCCACACGTCCCGTTTATTTTCCTCTAGATTCTCTAATTCACCGTAAATTGCTCTCTAAATACACTCGCTAAGGGCTGGTTCACACTTTGACATAAGCATAAGCATAAGCAGAAACATAAACATAAGAAAAATGTGTGTGAACCGGGGTTACATAAGCATAAGCATAAGGATCGCTATTGCGCAGGTGCAGTTCACTTTCTGGGAATCAAAGATGGCCGATGACGAAGTCAAAATTGGATTCATTTGTTGCTACTGTTAATAAGCCGTAGAAATCGGAGAAGAAAGGTCTGGATAAGAGACATTTTTACGCGAAGAAAGACACAAGGCGATTATTATAATCTTGTACAAGTTAAAACTGGGAGACAGAGAATTTTATTTCAGGTACTTGTAAGGGGGACTATTACAATGTGTACGTTTAGTAATCCAACCTCCTTTGCTACGTCACTCCAAGCCAACATTTTCCTGTTTTTGTCTTTAAAGTCTGCTGATTTTTCGTCGTACGAACAAGGATAATTGCGGACAGATTCCGCCAAATTTTCCGACATCTGCGTCGCCACGTTTTCAGCTGACAGATTCTGTCCGAGCGGGCAGAGCGGGACTGAATTTTAGTTTTGTGTATTTCCGCTGACAAGAAAACTGTTATGCTTACGCTTATGCTTATGTACTGCCCGGTTCACACTCAAGTATTCACAGCATAAGCATAAGCAGAAGCATAAGAAAATGGAAAAAGTTCCATTCCTTGTGCTTATGCTTATGCTTGTGCTTATGCTTACGTAACCCGGTTCACACATATTTTTCTTATGTTTATGTTTATGCTTATGCTTATGTCAAAGTGTGAACCAGCCCTAAACGTTCCACACTCTCCTGATGTCTCCGATGTCTCGTTTTTCGAATGTGCCTTTTTTCTTCTTGATACTATGTAATTGATTGCATTATTCTGGATGTGAATCTGGTTCTCATCAGCTGTCAAAATGTCAAAGGAAATCTAATTAACCAGTGGATAAAAAACAGAACGTAAACAAATCGGGTAACTGCTGGCCAGCCTTAGCGAGACAGCACACTATTTGAGAGGGTCAGCGGTGTTCCATATCATATAAGCGGTGAAAAATCTCAATTTTTCGGATGTCAGATTCGGGGCATGCGCAGTTTGGTGTTTTCGTTGTGTGACGTCTTAATGATTTCTTCTGCGCGTTTCATCACACAAACAGATCTGTTGTTGGAGGGAGTCCAGAGCCCGTCAAGGGGAAGCACGAGGTTACTAGCTCGCCCGTTGAGTCGAAACGTCCGTTGCCCGCTAAATCTTTGACCGTTGGGTCAAAACATCTGTCGCCCGTTGAAGCAAAATATTTGACCGTTGAGTCACAAATTCTGTCGCCCGAGGAGGCACAACATTCGATCTTAGAGTGGAAATATTATTCGCCTATTCTGGGAAAATAATCGACCGTTGAGTCAAAATGCTCGTCGCCCGCTGCCTCACTGAACACGCAGGCAGAAGTTTTCGACCGCTGTGTCGAGATGTTCGTCGGTGGTCTCGACATGCGATATTTATTTTGGAAAACGCCATCAGGGATCGATAAATCTAAATCATGATACGCGACATCCGAATTGTTCTTCGCCCTCAGCCTTGATGAGTAAAAAACTACTTCCCCTCACCCTTGATGAGTAAAAAACTACTTCCCCTCACCAGCACTCACTTTCTGTCCGGGACAAATGGGTGGAGACTCAAAAACACCGTCCGGTAGACAAATGACACTGGGATTTTGGCTTTACGATGCTTTACTGTTTTAACACTAACGTTACACTGAATTCGGAATACCGTACGTCTCACCTTTCTTCGCTGGATTACGGCAACCCGGAAGAAAAACACGATGAGCGTCTCCGCACTATTAGCTTGATAGATTTTCTCACGAGCACATGGCAAAAACAGAAACTTGATATCCCGTGGCACGTTGGTATTTGCCCGAATGGATATCGTAATCGATACGGACTACTGGAATTATAAACTTGTTGAGGAATAACCTCAACACTTTCACATAGACATTTCTAGTTTCTAACATGTATTTTGCGCTGTAATCTTGATAACAAGTGATGCTCAGTAAAGCGGAAGTATCAAATTTTCGCGGGTCGCGGGTCGCGGGTAAATGTCGCGGGTAATTTTTTTGTTCAGTTTTAATAGCCTCACAACATATGAAGTAAGCTGCTAAAAGACAATAACAATGTATCTACAGGCCATTTTATTACTTCTTTAAAAGTCTACCCAACGTCAATAAGTTTTATTTGATTTCTGGGTCTACTTATTTATTTGTAAACTTCCAGAGAACAGCGCTATTTTACAGCAATTATTTTTAACTAAAGAAGAGGTTTCTTTAACGTTGGCCAACTCGCCAAGTGCTATTCCAGAGGAACATAAACTAAAAGAAACCCACTCTTTCTCCACTAGAAGGGAAAACGTGCGAGACATTTTATCAAAAGACAATAGAAATGGAAATAACCTGTATTGGCACGCAGGCGTTAAAACCAAAAAGAAAGAAGTAACGCCCCGCTATAGAGCCTGCAGGAAAGAACAAAAAGAAGGTGAAATAACGGTTTTCGTCAAAGGCTTGCACGTTCCTTTTGAACAAAATTTCGTCGCCGAAACAATGTTTTACTTTTGTCCTCGTTTGCAACGCGTAAATAATACTCCTACGTGGACAAATCTAAAGCCCCCTGAAAAAATTATAGCACAATCATGTGTTAGTGAATCAGAGGCAAATAACTTGAGAAAAGACGGATTACCCATCTCTTTTGCCTAGCCAACTTGCTTTTTATCTTTTTTATATATATATATATATTTTTTTTTGCGACTTACTTCACAATTTTTTTAATAAAAATGATATATGTGAGTGTAAAAATAGTTTTAATACCCGCGACATCTACCCGCGAACCGCGACATTTACCCGCGACCCGCGAAAATTAGATACTCCCCAGTAAAGCTGCATTGCAGGCCAAAGGTGCTACCCTGGTCCACTTCATAAAACTTGCATTGAACGTGTTGTTTAGGACCAAAAAATCAGTCTAACTTTATTCTATTTTTCTCTAACTGTGCCATTTCAACCCCTCCCGTCAACCAATGATGATACCTGGAATCGCCGGGGCAAGCACATAGAAAAACCATAATTAAAGTAGTGGGGAGTCGGAGAGGAAAATATTGTCTTATTTTTAAATTTTTGTCCAGCGTATGTTGCAAGAAGGGACAGTCCTTTTGGTCAGGATTGTAAGTAAAGCCCTGGGCCATGCTAGAGAATACAGCCTTCAAATGAGCTCCTGACAACGACAAAGGATTGAACTTCTAAGTAAAACAGTGTGACCGATTCCCAAAGAATGGCCGACACCCCATGGCTTGCTTTTTTTGCTTGCTTTATACATCCTAATCTCTTTAATCTGTGTTTGATTTCAGCCACTGCTTCTCTCCAGTTCTCCATAGCCGTTCACCAATTTAATGACTACGCATCACCACTTCAGAGCAATATAGTACCACTGATGAGAACTCTCTATTTCCAAGTCGAGGTTGATAGCTTTGACAACACCATAGTGCTGCACTTAGCCAGATGCTGGGCCACACCCACGTCGGATCGAAATGATACAAACCAGGTTGAGCTTATCAAAGATGGGTAAGTAAACAAAATTAGTATGATCTTAAGGCTACAAACATCCAAAATTTAGAGGCTTAATATAACTGGGACAACCATGATACCATACTTAAGAACTGAGAACCTCCAAATTCAAACTCTGCACCTTACAGCAAATGCCTGTTTATTTAATACATACTGAGATTTACGCACGGAAATTGCAATGATTAGAACACGTGCAATCTTCCGTCACTGGTGAAAATTCACTTTACTCTGGAGTTTACCCGGATTTATGATTTGCATTTTTTTTCTCTTTTGACATACAGTTTTCCCAGTCACAATTACACCAACTATACCTGCAACAACTCTTCACACATTCAACGGTTTGAGCTCTTGGTCTTTCGTTTTGTGGGTCAGAGAAATAATGCCACAGTATATATTCACTGTGACGTCAGAGCGTGTTTGGGAGAAAGTGAAACATCCGACTGCAGATTAAAATGTAATGATGGTTTTGGCAAGCGTAGAAGGCGCTCACTGGAAGAAAAGATTGAGGGCAACTTTGAAATACAGTCGCTGGATATTGGACCGTTCATAATTGTTGACGATGAATACAGCGACCATGATGACAACAAAGATGATGATGACAACGAGGATGATGATGACATCGAAGATGGTGGCAGTCAAAAAGAGAATGGTATGTTTCTCTTTGCTCGAATTTAATTACTTGTATACCGGCAAACTGTTTCCGAGTCAAATGCGTGAGGTTTTCGTGTCTTAGTGACCGAGATTTCCAAAAACGTCCCAGCAACTTCCAAAGGTTTCAGTCGGATAATTCTCCGAAAGCTCAATTCAACATTAAGCGCCTTTTGAATATTTTCGGGGATTTCAATTGAATTTTTGTTATTAATGCGTCAAAGAACAATACGTCTGGCTTTGTAAGTTAGCCGTGAAAAATTGTACTCCATTCGTAAGATCGATTTCGTATAAATTTTTTCATTTGTCTCACGACTTAGTCACGTGGATGCGGATCGCGACATTCTAACAAGTAACTGCTGGTCTTCTTCAGGTGATGGGGTTGACTGGTTACGGTGCGCCGTTATGTAGATTTGGTGGTACCCTCTGATAGGTGCATTTTCGATCCTGCTATTGTTAGTTGCTGTTTTCCTCAGAGGTCCGCTGACTTGCCGCGTGTTGGTTGTGATGTTTTTTGATTGTCGGCATCCATGCTTTCAAAATTTCGTTACCATTATCCCTGTTGATGTCGTTAGAGTAAACCCTTATTTGGATCGCCTCTTTTACTTTTCTTGTGTATAAGTGGGTGTCATTCATAATGATTTTGTTTCTGGAATGTTTAGTTAAAATGTTCTGAAGCCATTTATGCACATTTACTTTTTTTACTGTGCACCTTCAGGGGTGCCTCAAGTCGAAACGATGTAGCACGCTTGTGTTAAACTGCAGATACTTAAGCCCCTATATAAATTTTAATCAAAATTAAGACAGGCTAGCTAACTGCATCTACCATTTTGTGATATTACGAATTGTCAAATTTTCCACGACGTCTAAATGCGAGCGTCTGATTTGGCTTCTGACCGTTTTAACTCAAAGCGAATTTGTTCAACTGACTCCAAATTTGGAGGGAAGTTTGTATAACATACAAAGAACAAAACCGTGTCTGCGATTTTTGAATTTCCCAAAACTTCTTTGTTGAGAGCTATTTCTGTACGATCACTATAATTATTTTTGGCCCTGTTTTGAAAATACTCTGTAACTTTTTAATGCAATCGAATTTGACAAAACGCGGACACGGGTTTTGAGCACTTTGGCTCCGGAAACCGGAATAAAAAAATCAAATAAGCGAAATATAAAATTCGCTGGAATCAGCCAATCACAGTGCTCGTTATGTTGAGTGAAAGTCTAGGTATCAGGTGACAATCACGTTTGTACGTCATTTTGTACAACTCAATTTCTCTTTTCAATTCATTTTCCAGGCCAGGAGGAACAAGTAGAAAGCCTTCCAACCTATGTAATAATCATTGCAGCGGTCAGCAGTGTCATCATCGTTGCCATAGTAATTTTCATATTCGTGTTGTTGGCAAAGAAACCAGAGTTGCCTGGAGCGACAGTTAAAGACATAACATCTGAGTTAGCAATCGACAATTTGGCATTTGACGATGTGGAAATTAAAAACGTAAAAATGACTAACAAATGAAATTTGTAGTCAAACTGCAATGAGCGTAAAACAAGGTTTATATATTTTGCCGTTCAGTATTTTTTTACAGCTTGGTTAATTTGTAAGTTTTATCACAGGTCCATAACAGGAAATTTGGCTTTGGTCCATCTATTTGCGATATAATTTACATGCAAAACTTTCAACGCGCTTATTGGCTGACAGCACGTCAGTTAATCCCAAAAAACTGTAGAAATTTAGTGCAGAAAGTTGAAATTGATTTTAGAAATTTGAAATTAAATTTTTGCATGTATGTTATTAACAGGTAATGAAATGATTTCCAGTGCAATTTTATATAAATAAGCACTTGTAAATTTTTCAAAGACAAACAAATTGCAATCGCCCTGCAGACTCGTGCAATTTTTTTTGGCGTTGAAAAATTTACTCAGTGTGCTCATTTATTCCAAATTGCACTCGAAACGATTTGAGTACCTATACTTATCAAAACTTATACAGGCTCAGTCAAGTAAATGATAATTACATTGAACTGAATAACCACAATGGCTCTCTCCAAGTAAGCCTTTTTGGCGCAGAATCTAGCAGTGCTCTAAACTGTACTGTCCAATGATGCTCTGTTTTACTTATATGAATATGCGTTATTGACCAAGCGTGAGGTCCAGATAACTGCAATTGGCCAAGTTCTTTTTCGCGTTTTCATTGACGAAATGTATTCGAGGTCAATAAAAACGCAAAAAAGAACTCAGCAAATATCCAGCCACCTTGACCGAACGAGCCTGGTCAATAAAGGATTTATTACATGCTAGTTGCATTTTGTTTAGTTTTATTTCACGGGACAAGGCGGGAAATCCCGAGCGAGCAAGATGGGCTCAAATTACCCTCTCAGGTAGCCAATCAGAACTCACGATTAGCCTCATGTTGCCCGCTTGTGGAACCATCCATCAATAATTAATACTAAGACTTGGGTTTCGGACTTCTGGTTCTGTGTAGCCACATAACTGCGAACTTATCGCAGGAAGATTTTTTAGTTTAAATGTACTATTTATATAAACTTAGTTTAGTTTAGGAGGCAATGAGAGAGAACTGTTGAAAATATTAAGGGTATGGCGATGTGACAAAGATGTCATAGTATAACTTGGTTTTTTTCGTAACTTTTTTGTCACATAAACCGTTAATGACCGTGTGGAAGTTTGAACTAACTAGGGACAATGCGTCTGCAAAAAGGAAAAAAAAAACCTTTCAGTACTAGATTTATGAAGTAGTTTCGCTTCCAGTTTTTACGCGGATGATTTGCTGGCACAAAGTGGCTCGGTCTTCTTCACGAAGTTGTATTTACTCTTGCGAGTTTTAATACTATCCTCTAAGATACTATACTCAAAATATGACCTTTTGATTAAATGGTAAAACCATGGATTATCAGCACTTTAAAAAAACCTTCCAAGTTGTCTTACATCAGGGTACATATTTCTCAAGAAGTTTCTCAAGAAGTATTTACTTACTCTGTACGTTAAGGCCTTCGTGAATAAAGAGAAAGTGCATTTTTAGATGGGTCTCTGGTGTGGTCCTGGTAAATCTTGTTAGGGTCGACTGATGTGGCTTTATAGACTGGAAGAAAAACAGTACAAACATAACCCGGCAAATTCATTCAAAAAATAAAAGGGATAGAGTATTTCAGTAAACATGACGCGGAGCATACATCTTTCATACTTCCTCCCCCCTAAGAATTTTCATAGATCAAATTGCATTCTTGTTCAAGTGAACTTTGTTTCTGCTGGCCTATCAGTGTATGACAGCTTCAGGAGGGTCTCAATGGGGTGGTGACTTTTACGGCTAACGGTTAATATTGTTGGCTGTTTTACGGCTAACGGTTAACCCCATTGAGACCCTCCTTCAGAGGCCATAAATCAGCACACGTCTAAAAGTTTACTTTTATAACAAGTATAAACCAAACATGAAAGCCACCAGTTTGTGATTCAGACGGTAACCTTTAATCCGAAATAATTTGGGTCTAAGACAATACTTACTCAATGTGGTTCGGTTGCTCGCTTCAAGTAATGGTCTCGTTGATAGGTACTGACTGTGAGCATGGCTCATCCGCTTCGATTCATTATAGCGGAGCTCCACAGCGGCTCGAAGAGCCGCAGAGCGGAGCCCCATAACTACCGTGCGAGGATAGAAATTGAGAAAACCATGCGTTTGAGTTTTCATGGTCATCGTGGCTAGCGGCATTGCTCGCGGGCGCGTGCGCCTAGCGACGACGACGACGACGACGTTGCCCCAACAGGGCGGCCATAGTCATCCGGGATATTTAGAAGGTCTTAAACCGAAACGAGGCTTTGTTTTTCGCGCAATGGCTCTTCCGTTGAGTCGCGAGCTAGATGTTTTTTTTTTATTTGACGATTTATTTCAGCTATCGAATCTTCTTTAAGTAGTTGCGTACACCAGGCGTATTTAATAACTTTAGTGACAGCATTTTCAATGTGTGAGGGTCTGTGTGAGGAGCTCCGCTTTTAGGCTGGCCTAAATCTATTTAATATCTACAACCCCTGGATATGAGCAAACGCGTGCTCTGATCGGTTCCCTACTCACAGGCTCTCGGCTCAAATAAAACCGACTTCATGTCTGAAAGATATGTTGTGGGTTTCAATGGGGTGGTGGCTTTAACAGTTAACAGTTGATATTTTAGCTTTTTTACGGCTAACGGTTAAGTTACTTGCCTTACGGTTAACACAAGCTTAAATAATTTGCATTCTCTTAAAAAGTCAATAAGAAGTATTTCATTGTTTATTTTTTACGGTTAACATTTTATACAGCTAACGGTGAATTTTTTCTAATTTTTAACTCGTGGATACGCGAAGCGTATTTGCGAGTTTTTGTGGGGACTCCGATATGCAAATTGTCACTCACTCACTCACTCACTCACTCACTCAATCACTCACTCCAGTGTAGACATCTTCGTAATTAGTCGGATAGAACTCGGGGGCACCGATATGAAGACGACAATTGTCGTGACCGAAGTCACGGAAATCTGTTGATGAAAGTTCACGCTGAAAGTGTATCGTACCGTTGCCAGAGTTTGTAATGATTTTGTAGCTTAAGAGGACGATTAGCGAGGCCCTGTTAGGGGTAAATTTCGAAAAGCGACATGGCCTTGAAACGGCGACATAAAGGACCTGAAATGGCGACGAACGACGAGCCGCTCACGGGAAATTACGACAGCGACCTTCGACCTTCCGAAATTGCGACGTGAAAAGGTTTGAAACTCAGACGCGCGACATAAAGAACCTCACTAACAGGGCCTCATTAGCGGTCTTACTAAAATCAAAAGGAGTTTAAATGTTTCCAGTTAGGACAATAACCAACTTGGAGACTGAATTTCATGAGCCTTTTACTCGGCCAGGCGCTAAACGTGAACAGATGATAACTATTCGCTTTTCCGACATCGACCGCCATCGACCGCCCCCAAGATTACAAGCAGTATATGAATTTCAGTTGGCTCGAAAGTGATCTGAAGATGAGAAAATCTCTTGCTAATGTTTTAGGCTTTGATGAGAACTCATAGAGCGAAATTAGCACTTGAATGAGAACTTATATGAGCGAAATGAGTACTCGTTATTGAACGAAACTACTACTGAAAACAGAATAAATTGACGAATCCATGATGTGAAACCGAAGAACTTCTGTGGCCAACCTGGATAAGAAACATCGCATGGAGGACGTTTCTACTGATTTAAGGGTTAGTACGAACAGGAATGGAGTTGGAGAAGTATTGGGACGGTCAAGAAGTATGTCAACGCTTACCATTTAATATGGAGGCGCATGCCATGGCGGAGAACCATGAAGATTACAATGTAAGAAAGTCATTAAAGGGTTCGAAAAGAGTAAGTCATGTAGAAAATGTATTAAGCGTTATATTATATACAATACACCACAAGCCGTTACAATGAAAAGTTTTCTGTCTATTGATTTCCGAATTTACCTTGAAGTGAACTAGATTGTGTTGAAGTAGACATGTTGGAAAAATAGGCTTACCTGTTTTGCTTACTGTTGTGTGACTCATCATATTTACATTGTAAAAACAAGAAGTTATAAGGATAAAAACAAAGATGTATTGCTGTATTAATGATGGAAAGTGTGATTTTTTTTAAGTGCAACCCTGAATATATATACCACTGATAACCTAAAATGAGATGGTAATGTAAATAAACTAATTCAACTTGATAAAGGATTGAGAGTCTTAAGGATTTTAAGATCATCACTAACATACTTTGCAAAAATGCAAGAAAGACTTGTTTGGTATGATTCGTCAGCTGGGCTGTCCTACATGGTTTTGTTCATTATCAGCTGCAGAATCAAGGTGGATATTTCTGTTGAATACATTGAATAGACTTGTAGACAACAAAAACTATAATGATGATAAAATTGACAATGTCATGGCAACAAAATTCAGACCTTATTCAGAAGGACCCTGTTACATGTGTTAGAAACTTCGAACTCACAGACAGTGAGCAGCAGGATACCAGAACTACATTTGGTTTCGGTGCCATTTAATCCTGTACCCTTATGTTAAGTTATCAAATTTTTTAACAACTGTATGCTTGCCACCTGCCTTATAACTGATGCCTAGTGTAGTCAAATGATTGGCGTCATGTACTCACTGTATGTTTATTTCAAAAAGCTACTCAGCTCCCTGGTCACTTTTATGTTGTGATTATAGATTATTAAAATTGTCTTCAAGTTCATTAAATCACAACTCTGAAAAAACACCTCGTTAATTTTTAAATTATTTCTTTTTTCTCTGTTTTGTAAACATATCCACGAGTTCACCATAGTCCTACTTTGATTACTCCTAACCGCTTAATTTTTTTAGCCCGTTTTACGGCTAACGATTAACCGCAATGAGACCCTCTATGTTGAAAGGCTTGCTAGCAGAGTCCTCTGCTAGCAGGGAACAAAGCACCTGGCGCGTAATAAAATTACAACCCGCGTTCTTAACTCGGACTCATGTTTGAAGCTTTTTTACGCAATTGTTAAAGATCTATCATTGCGTAAACTTGTAAGCCAGTGTTGTAATTGGTTGGTAAAATTTACGATTTCAAATCACTGAATCGCCCAACTGGCTCATCATTTACAAACTATTCCAATCAAAATGAGTCAAACCAGACAAAGAATAGACAAAGAATAGAGAACCTGTATGTCTCGCAGGTAAACCTGCAAAAACAAGCACATCGCGAAGTTTCTCATTACTAAAGTACAAAATGTGTAGTGGAGAATTTTTGACGCAGTTCCGAGATGTTCCGTTCTAAAACAAGTCGCAGTTAATATAACTGTTTCGAGAAAGCGAGCAACGGGGAGTCGCTCATAGAAAAGTTGCAGAAAAGGAAAGGGGGAAGTTCTAGCAGCGTCTTCCCTGATACTCTTCACTTGTTTTTATTGCTACAGATTAGATTCAGCCATATGACCCACAGTTGTTATTGCTGGTGTAGTGATGGCTGGAGCCACTCTTCGCCTCCCCCCCTGCGTCTCGAAGAGTCGTCTGCATGGACCAAGCAGTCGAGTAAACGTTCTCC
The DNA here is from genome assembly GCA_949710005.1 of Ricordea florida. NCBI lineage: Eukaryota > Metazoa > Cnidaria > Anthozoa > Corallimorpharia > Ricordeidae > Ricordea > Ricordea florida. Next base: position 5,505,033 of record OX453284.1, read on the forward strand.
TCATCTCTGCATCACGAAATGTGTACACAAGCGGATTCATTGCGCTGTTACAGTAATGCAAACATTTCGAGAAAACAAGGAATATGTTTAGTTTTTCCAGCGGTAAGCAGCGGTAGCACAGCACAAGGACAGTACTAATGGTAAAGAACGACAACCACGACACGAGAAACAGACATGTCACAAAACCGAGCGTCATGGCTGTTCGTCGTTGCTGGCGAATGTTCTTCCTCAACTCTCTGGTTTCTTCTACATTTTGGACAGTGGGAAGGTTTGTTATGAGTGCGCGCGTGATTCTAAATATGGAGTAATTTACGAAACTGATAAGGACGCCAGGTCCCACGTAACCTACAAGTAGCAAAAATGTTGTGTAGATTTTCTTGCTGTTCGCAGTGTCGAGTGCAGGACGTACAGCTGCAATCGCAAACGCTGTCAACCACACTCCGCAAATCACCAGCGAGTATTGCACTGTCGAAAGCGTCTCGTAGCGAAACGGCCGAGAAATGGCGACCCATCGTTCAAGACTTACTGCAATAAGATGGAATGTGGAGGCGAGCGCACTAACAATGTCAAAAGACAGGAAAAAAGTGTTGGGTGTGCCAGAATAATTCCACTCAACCGAAATGTACATGTAGAGAGGCAATGAAACAGCTCCCACCAAAAGATCAGAGAATGCCAAACTTACAAGAAACGTGTATGTGCTTGTTCGAATTCTCCAATTTGAGAAATAAGCCGCTACCACAAATAAATTTCCAGTAATTATCGCGAACATGAGGGCGGCACAAAATGATATCTGCACGGCTATGCCTGCTGACATGTTAGACGTGGTATCTTCGGAGTCCGCATTTTGACTGGAGTTTGTTGCCATCATGAGGAATACAACACCAGAGCCGTTTGACGTTTGATGCGAAAAAAGGTTGTCTTGATATTCTTGGAGGAGGAATGTTAAGTGTGTTTGTCGCCTCTACATGGAAGCTATTATTGAAGACAACAAAGCGTTTCTGGACGAAGTATATGTAATTTTCCTCTTGAAATTTCTATTTGTGTGGGTGGCCCAATCGGTTTACAGGTTCTTTTTGATCATAAGCCAGCTAGGAAGCCGGGAACAGTTTATGGTTTAGAAGATGTTTCACAGACACAATCACGAAAACTTCAAGCGATCAAAAGGAAGCTTACTTGCTTTAGCACTCCTTTCCATGACAAGTCAACGTTTGTTTCAGTGACAGAACTTATCGCTGATCTTATAAAGGTTAACGCCTCGAGTTGCTGAAAACGATGATCAAAAACCCTAAAAGGCAAACCGCACTTTTCTCTTATCGACCTTTTCTCCAGGTGTCTTGCGTTGTCTGTTAATTATAAATAGGCTAGACGAAAATCCTTTGTCATTACTGCGAGACAAACGGAAGAGCTCTTTAAAAAGGAAGATATAGATTATCCTTTTCTGATAAATTCAAAGGTTCAAAACACACACAGCTGCGTCGTTTCTCGTTTTCTTCATCTATGCAAATGGCGCTAAATAATGTAAGTGCATGCTTTGCTCGTCCATAGCCACTTATTAAACAAAAGCTCTTCACTAACTTCTCAATCTCTGTCCCACATTTGAAAACGCATTGCCTCGAAGCAGCAATAATTGTTAGTGTTCCGTGGTTATTGTTGCAGTAAAGAAAAAAAAAGAATGAATAACCCAATACGTTCAAAATCTGATGAGTTGACTTGACACAAGAAATGAGCGGAGTTCAAAAAGTTTAATTAACTTTCTTCATTGCAAGAAACCGCGCTTGTCACGAGGGGCACTGTTGACAAAGCCGCATATTAACTGTCAAGTAAAATCAAAATGATATTTCTTTCGGCCAGTTTTCCGGTCATGGTAATGAAATTTGGAATTAAACGTTTTAATGGACGGGTCTATGGCGAATTTATCACCGTCTGCATGACAACAACTTTAAGTCGGGGAAAAGATTTGTCCCCAAATGTAATGAATCTGAGCATTTCCGCCTTTGAGTGGAGTTCAGTAACAATGTGGCAGTACCTAGCGGCAGGTTGAAGTTTGATGTTCAGAAAATAGGCTTTTTTTACTTTTCGATGTTTATCCTTGAAGTTTTTCAGTTCAATCTATTTTTGTTCCAGGTCAATAGTTAACTGTTCTCGAGGTGGGTGTTGCCAGACTAAATCAGCCGAGCTGAGGGTCTCCCAGGAAGGGTCCTTGTTCCCTTGTTCCCTTCCAAAATTGCCCTATGTTCCCACGTTCCCACACATTTTCGTTAATTGTTCCCCTTTGTAATTTTTCGAATTTTGTTCCCCTGTTCCCAAAAATTGGCTAATGTTCCCTTGTTCCTTCGATATTTTGCCAATGTTCCCTTGTTCCCCAAAACCACTGGGAGTTCCTCCGAGCTGTGGGTAGAAATGTTTTTATGGCAAGCCGTTTGCCAAGTAAACGCAAACACAACACAACAAGAGAAACATAACGATCTCCCAATAGCGTTTTTAATTGAAATAAAAGCAAATAAAGAAAGGCAAGAAAAGTCTCTCGCTTTCAAAATGTCATTTTAAGTCAACTGCCAATTGTAAACGAGAATATTATTTTCTTTCTATAGGAAAGACAAAAGACAATGAATAAAGTACAGAATCTGTTGAATTTTTTGTGTAAATAAGAAAAACTTATTAGATACCTAAAATATATTAGGACACAACAAAACCTTTGTGACAATCCTGAAACTTTTCACTAACTACGTCAAAAGTTGCAGTTTTGTCTTTTTTGCGTATCTCTTTTAGTTCTGAGCCATTTGAAGTAAGTCCGCAAAAAAAGTCTGAGAACCTGATTGAAGTTTTGTTACCCGTAACAAAACGTTAATATTGCCCTCGTAATTTCAAGCGTTATTACCAGCTATTTTACTCAATTTACACGTTCATTGCACTGTTTAATTTTTTCACCCCAACATCTACACAACAGCTTTCGCCATTTGGTACTTGCTTTATCATGAAACATAATTTCTTTCTGCCAACAAATATAAGAAATACAATTTGAAATTAATTAAGGATTATAGGGAACCTTAATGCTACAATCACATTTTGTTTTCCTTATAAGGGTTCGTGCCTCCACCTAGTTTATACCAATTAATGACCATATTAGTCACTCTAGGGCGGCTCCATAATAAATAATAACTTAACAAATTAAACATTTCTGTATCGCTCTTTCCAGATGTGATCAAAAGCGCTTTAGAAAAATTTAATATAAAATACAACATTATTCTATTCTAAATTTAAAGTGATTCGTTAAAAAGAAAGGACTAATAAATTTCTTAAAACAATTTAAGGAAGCAGCATTTCTAATGTCAGCAGGCAGTTTATTCCAAAGCGCAGTGGCCGGCAGCAGCAGTAAAGGAGCGAGCACCAAGTGTAGGCAGCATTTTCTGTGCAGGAGACAGCAGCAGAATACTGTTGTTCAAGAGTAGGAGCAACTACAGAATACAGGGCCACCTTGGTCCACCTCGTTTACAGGTGTCGGAGGCTTTTGTAGAACGAAGCAGATAACAATGGACACTATTGTTCAGTGGTATGTAAATAAGTGGCCCTGTATTCTGTAATTTAGCCCCCAAGAGTATTTGCAAATCTCAAATGACACACATGCAAATCTTGAATAACAGTAACAGTTATCGACATTCACTCGATATGATTGAGTGATATCAATTAAATGAATTTTTTGTAAGCTGATAGAGTGGCTTAATAAGTTTTTTCGTCTAGAGAGGGGTCGCTAGAAGCTCATTGTCAAAGGGGGGATGGCTTAATAGAGAATTTACAGTAAACCTGTTCATTTGTCATACACCGTAGTCATTTAGATGTGGATCGCTGGTCTTCTGCAGGTTGAGAACTGTCTAAACGCCTAGCTTTCATTGACTCGTTCCGCTCTAGACCGCATGGGAAATCCCCAAGGAGTGACGTCATCGGTGCGACAGCAACAAACACCACGTGGTATACCTAACAACCTGAGAAACGTTCTCCTCATTTCTGCATCGCGGCGCGCGTACACCAGTGGATTGATTGCACTATTAGCATAATGCACCCATTTCACTATGACTATGAGCTTATACAGGGAGTCTGGGGAGGATGGTAGACACCTCATGCAGTATGCCGCCATGATGGAAACAACGAAAAATGGCACCCAAGCAGAAATAAACAGACACGTAATCACAGCTACTGTTATGGCA